>MDJU01000041.1:0-100212 GCA_001721665.1 Trichoderma pleuroti
AAGAGAGACGAGAGTAAGAAAAGAAATGGGACAAGAGCAATGGATAAGGAAAACTTTTTTTCAGATAAATGTCGATCCGGATGGAGAATACAGGCTATTCGGCGTCAACGGGCCCTTATCCCTGAGAAGTGACGGCGGCAAGTTGATGGGCGAAGGCGTCGGTTGTGGAGGCGCCTTCTTTGCTTCAACGCGTATGACGGGGCTCGGCCTTATGCTGGGGCTGGGGCTGGGGATGGGGCTGGGGATGGGCGCATCGTTGATGGTGAATTCGTTGGCGAGAGGCGACGGCTGAGGGGCATCAAAGGATATCTCAAACGACTTGGCAAGGTCTTCACTCGTTGCCGAAATGGCCTTTTCAAGCGATGGGAACGTCGGACTGGGGAGGCGTGGCGCCACATCTGACGTGGGAGTGGAAAGAGACCATGTCGGCGAACTCGGTCGTTGGCTCTTGGGGGTTCGTGGCATTGGCACCGTAGCGCCTCTTGACTCTGATCGATCAAAGCCAAAGCCTCCCCACTTGGAAAATGGTCGAGGGCTCCGCTCCTCGGATTGTCTCTCCGGGGACTCGCTAGGGGGTAATTGCGGACGGGGAGGCTGTCGTCCTCGGGGAAGGCCCTTCATGACGGGAAACTCTCCTTCCATGGGCGTTCTGGCAGCAAAGGGGCTCAGTGGCACTCGGTCCATGGGCGGCCGAGGTGCCTCGTACGTACGCACGTAGGTGTCTTCATCTGCAGCAGCAGGCCCGGTATGGACTTCGGGGGCTTTGCGTGGGCGTCTCCATGCGAGCGATGAGGCCGGAGAGTGCCGTGTGCTGCTGTAGAGGCTGTGGAGGGCCTCGAGAGCGAGAATCAGACGTCATTCGTGTGTTGAAGCCTTGTGGCGTGGATGGCGTGAATGAATTCAACACCGAGGCCAGTGCGAATGGAGCCTCGATATTCGCCTGGGATGGTCTCCGGATGATTTGTCGAGGGCTTTCGATGCCAGCCGAGACGGCAGAGGGTGATGGCAGCGGCTGTTGTGTCAATAGGGACTGCGAGTCCTCGTCGGGAATCGCCACTTGTAGCCGCTGGGGGCTATTTTGTTCGACTGATTCCTGGGCCTGATGATGTATCTGACGTTGCTTCGGCGATGATCTCGGTGATGCCATGGGTGATGCCATGGGGGAGCCAATGGGCGATGCTATGGGCGATACCAAAGAGGCAGTCTCGCTTCGCTCAGTCAAGCCATCGCTAGCAACATCTTCGGCATCCTCTCTGCTTACAGCATCCCGAGTATCCATGGCTTCTTCAACATCTCCCTCGTCAGCTCTCGCAACTTCTCTAAATGGATGTGGTCCCTTCATTTGGATTGGGCTCTCCACCAGTTCCAAGCCGAGCGTCCCAACAGCCACGGTGGGCTGCTTTGTCACTCCGTCGCCGAAATCGAAATTGGAAAAGTTGCCCGTAAGACCCTCTACAGGGTGCTGCTGCTGCCGGTGTTTCTCGAGGTCGTCTGCCTCAATGGCCATTGTGAAGCTCCTCCTCCGTGGCGACAGGAACGTCAGCGTGTCTCGCTTCGCTTGAACATTTCTAACGACAGGCGATGCTCGTTTGTCTTCGCTCTTGCGTGATGTTGACGATGACGGGCTAGGCAGCATCGTGGGGCCAGGGCCGTTGGCGAATCCTGGAGCGGTGAATTGGTTTTGTTGCAGCTCGATTGTGCTCACTTTGATCTCTCCCTCTGCCTCCGCTTCCACCTCTTCTTCTGCCTCTGCCTCTGCCTCTACGTCGGTCTCGGCCCCAGCGTCTCCGCCTGCAAAAGCCATCGGGGGCCACTGGTCCTCGGTTTCGACTGATTGAGGGGGAGATGGATATCCAGCATATCCGGAACCACGGATTCCAACGTCGGGC
Source organism: Trichoderma pleuroti (assembly GCA_001721665.1). NCBI lineage: Eukaryota > Fungi > Ascomycota > Sordariomycetes > Hypocreales > Hypocreaceae > Trichoderma > Trichoderma pleuroti. Next base: position 1,890 of record MDJU01000041.1, read on the forward strand.
CCAGGCTCACCAAAATCATCCAAGCCAGCCGAGGCTCGTTTGGTTGGCTCCGGCTTTGGTTCCGGCTCGGCCCTCGTGTCAGGCCTACTCAATGGGCTCTTGCTCGTCACCGCTTGGACACCACCGCTTGAGGCACGATTGGAAGATTTTGAGGTGCTTCCAGATTTCTTGTTGAAATGAACGTCCAGAGGATTCACCCACTCCGACTGCCTAGAGCCAGCGGGCCGTGACGGCATCCCCGGCCGGCCGCCGCCATTCACTCCAAAGGGATCCGGTACGGCAAGGTTGGTCATACTCGCGTTGGGCTTCATCCAGGGTTTGAAGCCAGCGCCGTCGATGCCATGGCGCAGGCTGCTCTCGCTGGGCTTCCGGGGTACTGATAGATCAACCATGGACGACGCCGCCGGCACACCCTTGAAAGTGGCACGCCAGCCCAGATTTCGAGCATTCGCGGTGGAGGTGCCTGGTCGCGAGGATGGGGGTTGCGGCTTCGGGAACTTGAAGCTGTCATTGCCGTTTCCGTTCCATCGTGGAGTTTGCTGTGGCTGCTGGGCCACTTGCTTCTTGTCAGACTGCTTACTCCTGTGCCGGATCACATTAGTCAGTTGCAAGGGAAGCCGGATTGGCTTGAGGGATGGGAGGAAGCAAAGGCCATCGTCATCTTACTGGGACTTCTTTTTGTCGCTGCCGAACCTGAGGCCAAAAAAGGACACCATCTTGCAACGACTGGCTACCCGACTTGATCAACACTGTCGGTGCCTCCCGATGAACAATCACCTGCTTGTTTCGCAGTCTCTGTGGTCTCCGTCTCCGCCCTGGCTACCCAAAGGTGCCATGAACAGATGGAAAGGCTCGCTCCCCTTGACCCCAGCAGTATGTGACGTGGATGGGATAGAATCGAACAGGATAGAATGGGGAGTAGCGTAGAATAGAATAGAATAGGACGGGACAGTATAGTATAGTATAGTATAGTACAGGGGCTTCGTGGTTCGTATGCGGTATGTTGTGTTCGTAGACACGCTCTCTTGATTGTGTTTAAAATTTCGGCGTCGTGGATCTTGGACTTGTGTGAGAAAAAGGCGAAAAAGGAACGGACGTGTCGAGTGTGACACTGGCGAAGGCAACAGTGAGAAACGAGGGATGTGCAAGCGCGCGACCAGCCGCAGAATCAGCATACAAAAATAGGTAGAGACGGAAAAACGAAGTCTCAGAGGCCGTCGCCGGTCGATAAGAGATTTGATTGATTGGATGTCAAACAGAAGAGGGGAGGAGGCAAGTTGAGCCCGGGCGAACTTCCAATGTCTGTCTGCTACCAGACCCTAAGCGTGTGCGGCAGTAGCTCAAGCACCAAAGCCAAGGCTGCAAGGTACGAGTAGTGCAGGTACAGGTACAGGTACAGAAACGAGCGCCGATGGATGGGATAGAGTGCAGCATCCGCCCACTGCAATGCGACCGACCTCTGGCCGGTGCCTGCAGGTCCAAGGCCAGGTCGCAGCGGGCGCACGTACCAGTACCTTGGCCAGCTGCAGAGAAATGACTGGTCAAGATGGGCTTGGATGCTCTCCACGAGTCGAGTCGAGCACGGGGAAGCGAGGATACGAATTGACGTGCCGCCTACTAGGTAGCCCCGGGCCAGGGTCGATGCTCGTGCCTGTACCTGTACCTGAGCGACTACGAGCACTGTTACACATCCGCACATGGTGATTCGTCCAGGTACAGGTACAGGTACAGGTACAGAACCTGGCCCCCAGACGTGGTGGATCGTGGCATCCGCGCCTCGCAATTTGTTGGTGTTCAGTTCACCAGCAAAATGAAAATGAAGCGGCGACATGCTGGCGCTATTGGCAGGCCAGGGGGGTTCTGGGGCAGCTCCGCGCGCTAGACGGCGCTATGCCGTTTGCAACGATGGCGACACGCAGGGAACGTTGCAAAGGCCATCCCTCGAGCCATTTTGCGGTGCAGCAAACTGGACGAGGACGAAGGAAAGGATGAAGGAAAGAAGCACGGCAAAGACATAAACAAACAAACAGAGGTCCATCAATGTCTGTGCAGCAGAGCCGAACAGGGGGGTACCTACCTGGTTGGGAGGTAGGTAGGCTGGGGTGCAGGTACAGGTACATACAGGTAGATGCATTGATGCCTTGTACTAACCTAGCCGCTGATGATGGAACAGCAAATGGAAGAACGGACCGGATTCGAGGTTGCCGGTTCGCATAAATCGCCCGAGCGGGCAATTAAATCAACATGAGCGTCCATCATTGAATGGAATTGTTCCCTCGCTGCGGCTTACATCCGCATGTTAGGCACCAAGAAAATTGAACCCGGAAGCCCTGGAGGCCCTCCAAACCGCCAAAAGAACGAGCTCCCTCACCGCTAGCGCCCACTAAAAAGAACGTTGTCCGCCGTCTTCTAGCGCCATGGGTCCCTTGCAGTGCCCCCTCCCGTGGTTGGCCAGTGCCCGCGTTGCCCCTGAAGCTAATGCACGTCTTTGGCGGCTCGACCGTTTTTTTGCACATGGCCTGCATGGGGGGGCTTTGCTGGGAGGAAAAAGGTTCAATTTGATGCAAAACTTGGCAGAAAGGGCATCGTGGAAGAAAGAGAAAATTGAACTTGTAGATATCGGCGCTTCGTACAAGCATCCATACTAAGATAGGTACCGATAGCGATGGCGATGGGCAGTGAGCTTGCCCGGCCAAATCCGATAATTGAAGGGCTCCATCGTCTTCTCAACCAGGCAATGCTTCCGGTTTAGGACTGCGCAAGTACCAGCAGTATACAGGTCGTACTGTAGGTACTCATACATGTACCTGGCAAGGCGGTACAGTTACATTGAACAAGTGCGATTATTGAATTGACGGCTCAACATGTGATTTTGCGTCTGGTCTGGTCTGTACTCTGCACCGCTGCTCGCTTGGCGGCGATGCAAGGACAGGTGAGACTCGGTTCAACTCAACCGCAAGGCCTTATTAGGTCATCTTAATGTCCACCGTTCCGGTAGACATTCATCTCGCCGGGGGCCAGCCTGTGCTAGGCACGAATATGCCGTACAAGTACGAGTACCCGTACAGTAAGGAGGTACAGAGCACAAGCATCGGCCCTCCTCTCAATGTATTCTGTACTCCGTCCACCCGTCAGCTTCGGCTAGGCGAGAGCCGTTTTTAGCATCGGCAGCAACTCGCTGCTTACAGTGGCTCTTTGTACTCGAGACTTGGCAGCTTATGCTCGGAGCTTCCATCGCAGTCCACTATAAGCTCTCTGCACACCTCATCAAACATCTTATCAATTGTTCAAACCGGCCCGGTCAATCTTGGTCAGATAAGCTACCTAGACATTGAACATGAAGGCACGTGCAATCAATCCATATTACAGTGGCGAGAATGCAGCGAGATGATTCCCCTTGCGCTAAACAAAGCTGTAAAAAGAAAAATACGACATTCATCAGAATTCCAAAATGCAGCCAAGATAGTTTCCCCTAAAACGCCATCAAGATCCCATTCATCGAATCTTGCCCATCTATCATAGCACCAGCAGCATCTTCAAACCACCACATCGTCAAGACAGTCCTTCTCTCATCTCCACGGCATCACAACAGCCGCCCATTCATTCTCAAGCTCACAGCGCCGACTGGCTCTTCCCTTTCCTCCGTGAAATCCTTGCCTAGATGGTCAGACAACCAAGCACTCGCGGGTGTTGAAATACCGGTGCGATACGATACTTGCTTTCCCAGCAGTAACCCGCACGAAGCGAATCAGTAGGGCTTACATCGCGTCCAAGCTCCCGTAAAACCATGACGCAGAAAAGGATTCGCCCAGACGGTAATGTCTTGAATGCTGGCATCTCTCTCCGTATTTCCGTCGGGTGGTATTCTTGCACCAAGCGTTGTGTTTCCATCATCGATTCGCGCGCAATAACTTCCATTGTATTCCCAGGTCGTGCAAGGAAATGGCGGCTTAAAGCTGGTCGAGGAGTTTCCGTCTTCTTCTCTCCAGAAGCTCCATCTGAACCTCCTCCAGCGTTGGCAACGCCCACCCATGGCCATCCCCACTATCCCCAGGTAATGGTTCCCAGCCGTCGGGGACTCCCTGAGGCCCTGTCTTGACGAGATTCTCCGCCGCCTCCCTTTCCTTCTCTGCCTCGTACTGTAGCAGGGCGTCGTCCTCTTCGCCCGGAGCGTAGCCGTAGTACGCTGCGTCCACAATTTTCCTCAAGTCTTTGCTGGTTTCGAGCGGTTTGTCCTCTTGCTTCTTCGCTTGGGCCGCCTCAAAGAGCTCCTTGACGCCGGGCAGCTCTCGGGCCCGTCCGTAATACTTGTATCCCTTCCCTCCGCCCGGTATTTCTCTCCCTTGCTCGTCGTACATCTTGCCGCCTCCTCTCATGTAATTCGGCCCGCCTAAATTCCGTATCTGGACCTCCCACATGTGCTTCTCCCGCATCAGCTTGTTGATTTCATCGTTGATATCGCGGATCTGGTAGTCGCTGAGCACGGGGTCCTGGATCCTCGAGACCTTGCGCGAAATCTCCTTGAGCACTTGGCCACGCCATCTCTCGCACGATGGGATCGAGTCGACTTCGGTGATGACCTTGGGGCGGCGAGTTCGTCCGGCGTCGATGATGCCCAGGTCTGCTGCTTGCGCTTCGCGGAAGCGGAAGAGCATAGACTGGGCCTTTTCCGAATTTCGAGCCTGTAGAAAATATATGAGTAAATTTTCCTCGCCAAAAAAAACCAATGCTTACCATTTTGACGGTGGGGACACGAGGGCCAAGGTGCTGTGAAAGTTGACAATCGCTCAGCTGGCAGAAGCTCACTTTGGAACTTTGCCTAAGCCAATCTGCAGCCTTGCGCAGGCCGCCGTGGCTGACGCGCACCAGCCACCGGTAGGATTAGCCACACTTTCGAGAGTCCCTAGCCTTGCGACACGGCAAATATCCTACCCTGCAGTATCCAAGTTTCCATATTTTTCAGTGAAATATGTTCAAATAATGACCCCTTGGAAACCCCGACTCAGTCAAACTCTCTATCATTACTATTATCATTATTGGTTTATTATCTTATTATTTTCTTTCGGCTGCGTAGTTCTGTACTCTTGCAATCATCTTGAAATTAACCTTATTATATATGTAGTAAGATGTCCTCACGGTCGTCATCGCAATCCTCGCATTCGTAAAATACTAAACGCAAATCTCGACTCTTATCAAGCAACATAAACCATACAGCTTGCTTCAATTACTGGAAACTACTTGCAATTTTCCACAAGTGGAATGTTCTTTGATCTGGTTGTCAAGGCTCACCGATTATTGGGTCAAGATCCAATTGTTCACGCAAAGCCCCAATGATAGGTGAAGCATTTCCGCGGCATTTCCGCTGTTGCTCAAGAAGTAACTTGCACGAGAAAAAAAAACATCTCCGCGACACCTAGCAAAAGTCAGCTTTACGCTAGATTATTGACATGAGCTGCCGGAAGGAATCTGCTGGGACTCAGACGTATGAGCCATTGCCGGTCGTGGCCCCACTACGGAGCTGGATTGCTTTTGATATGGCCATTCAAGCTTGAGTGCTCAATCAGGCAATAAGACAGTTGATAAGCATTCAAAGCAATGCAATTTACCAAGAAAATCGAGCTACATGGTCAAGTAGGCGTATTGACAGGATTATAAGACTGTGCTTTTCTTCTCACTTTGGACAATTTTTATTCACCACAACAAGCGCAGTCATAGAAAGGACAAACACCACAGCTTAAGACGCCCTGATCCCTTCCACTTTAATATTCCATTCCCTGACTCGATCAAGAACTCAAAGACTTATCAATTTGTCACTCCATAAGCTACTTTGACAATGTCGCACTCCATCATCTCCCCGGCTATCCTCTATTGGGGCACTCCCGTTGTCCTTGTCTCTTCCGAGAACGAAGATGGGTCTGAAAACATCTCTGCCATCTCTTCTGCATTTTGGCTGGGACATCGATGCATCCTTGGCTTTGGCGCCCAAAGCAAGACGCCGCAAAACATTCTTCGAACTGGTCAATGTGTCGTCAATCTTCCCGACGACAGCATGGCTCGCCATGTCAATCTGCTAGCCGATACAACTGGCACCGAGAATGTCTCCGACTCAAAAAAGGACAGAGGATACCGCTATGTCAAGGACAAGTGGACTTGCGCGGACCTTACACCCCAGAAATCTGACCTTGTTCGCCCGTGTCGAATTTTGGAATGTCCTGTTCAGATGGAGTGCGAATTAGCCGAGGCCCATCAAGTTATGAAGGACTTTCCTGATCTCAAGGGCGCCATCGTCGCCATTGAGCTTAAAATCCTCCGAACTCATGTTGTGGATTCGATTCGGATGCCGGGATATCCCAACCGTATCGATCCCGACAAGTGGCGGCCCATGATTATGTCCTTCCAGGAGCTCTATGGCCTGGGAGGAGGAAAGCTGGCCAAGAGCATTTTGGGCAGGGTTGAGGAAGAAAAGTATCGTCGAATTACACGAAGTGACGTGGTTAAATTGCCTGGAGATGACGACAAGGAGGAAGTCGAAGCGGCTTATTCGCAGGCAAATGGACGCCTTGAAGATGGAAACTAGATGCTATAAGACTGATTGATTACTTTTCTACTTTTAGAACGTACACGCAGTATAGAGTTGGACGGGATTTTTCTTACCATTGAGCTTCTTTATAGATCTAAAAGACTCTGTTCGTAGCATCTGTTGTCAGTGACATGCATCAACATAGGCCATACCTTCGGAGCAGCGTATCCAAGTCAGGAAAAAAAAACCACGGTAGCTTAGACAGTTTGTATTTCGACTTATCGACTACTTTATTAATTACGAATCTGGCCCAAAAGATCCGGATCCTCGTATGCCACATTGCCCTCCAAAATATTAGGATATACATCGAATCGCCTCTGCGTCTCCAAAGGTATGTTTCTGCGTGTCTCCGTAATTTTCTCCTCGATCAGTTCGGCCTCAATAATGGCCTCCCCTTCCTCCGTCTCTGCCAGGACACCAGCCATTGGGTCGAGAATCATACTGTGGCCCCAGGCATGATAAGGAGAATCCAAGTTACGTGCAGGGCTGCACATTCCCACGTAAATCTGGTTGTCGACGGCTCGTGCCTGGGCCAATAGCTTCCAGTGGAGGGCACCTGTGATGAGGTTGAACGCGCCGGGGTAGATGAGGGCGAATGCTCCTTTGCGAGCAGCAATAGTTGCAAGCTCAGGGAATCGGATATCGTAGCAAATACCAATGGCGACTTTTCCATATTCAGGAAAGTCGACTAGGGTAACCTTGTTGCCTGGGCTGAGAACGTCAGATTCCCGAAAGGTAATCTTGCCAGGAATATCGACGTCAAAGAGGTGCAGCTTGCGATGGATCGACAACAAGGCACCGTCGGGTCCGAAGATGAGACACGTATTGTAATGCTTCTTTGTGGAAGGGTTGAGCTCAGGAATCGAGCCTCCAATAAGGTATACCTTATTCTCTGCTGCCATTGCCGATAGAGCATAATAAGAAGGGGCTTTCTCCTTTACTGGAGGCAAAGGCAGCAGAGTTTCCGCATATTTGGGAAAGAAATCGGTTCCATAGGGTGAGTTGAAGCACTCTGGGAGTACGACAATCTTGGATCCTCCCGAGGCAGCCTTTGCTACTTGAGAAGCAGCGTGCTTCAGATTTGCAGCCTTGTCAAGGCCCGAAGACAGCTGTACAATAGCAATCTTGACGGGTTTCTTCAGAATGCTGCGAGCAATGGACGCCATTTTGACGGAAGATGAGAATCGACTTGAAGGATGGTACTATACAGTCAATGACTGGAAGAATTAGACCGTCGACGCTCTGTTGGATAGCTGACGAATAGCTGTTTGCCTATCGCCACTTGGAATTTGTCAATAATCATCAGAACTCTCAAAATATCAATCCACGCAATGATAAGAACAAGATACCCGTGATAGAGGCGAATGCTTCGCCTCTATCAGATTGGATGCCTTTCGGCTTTTCGGCTTTTTCCACATTTCCATCTATTGCTCCATAGCGCATTCTAGTCAGTACTCTGTGCTGTCTTGCTCCATACATGTATGGAGGCTTCAATAGCGCGCCCAGTGTGAGCGTCGGCTTAATCGCTCATTCACCGACAGCGGCGGTTCCACTCAGCTTCTCCTCATATCAGCTGGTGATAAAAGGTGGCGGTCGATGCTACAGTAGGAAGAGAAAGAGTCGGGTTGGAGAAGCTGTCCACGCGACCACACAAATCACGAACCGCATCGACGGTTGTATCTGCGCATTCAAGCCAATTGGCACAAAGAAAACGCGACAATCCTCACCAACTCCCGACAATGGAGCAGCTCGAATTCCATGATCCGACAACGCGGTCCACCTGGCGGCAGTGCTCGCCGGGAATCGAGGAGCTGGTTCTCAACGAGGACAAAGCAACCGGTCGCAAAACACTGCTCCAGCGATGGCAGCCCGGCGCAACAAACCCAGCTTCAAGCCCCTTTGTGCACACATTCATCGAGGAGATTTACATCGTGGAGGGCGATCTGACGGATAAGACATTGAGCCAAACGTTTGACAAGGGCATGTATGCATACCGCAACCCCGGCATGGAACATGGGCCGTGGTCTTCAGAGCGCGGCTGCTTGATGTTTGTCACTTGCGCGGCAGCAGTTGATAGCACAAGTACGAGTTGAAATCGATCAATTACATTGCATGGGTCGAATGATCCAATGAACGCAGAGAGACCTAGACTGGCTGCATGGGGTTCACTGCTGGTGGAATCATTTGGTTTCTGAGTGATTGTTTTGTCATCCTGCGTAGTCCGTTTACGGAAAATGGATCGCAAAATAATATTCCACGTATGATTTGACTCGACTTCACTGTGCCAAATAGCAAGCAAGCCCCCCCCAAAAGTATGGCCAATTCTTCTCGTTCGCCTTCTCTCCTTCTCTCCTTCTCTCGCCGGCATCCCGTAGTATTGTCGTCTTGTCCATGACAGCCATTGACAGCGAGCAATTGATTACGTACATGTGCCGGCTTCTTCCTGTACCCAGGCTGAAAACGGGCGCTCCTCTTCTCCGCGTTTCACGTTCCCTTTCTCCAAAAAGCCCTGCGGAGGTTGCGGAATGGGCGTCGAGCTTCCCCAACTTCCTGACTCATTAAGCATCCTCAGCTGGTGATTTGGCGACACGTCGTCCGAGCTATTCCCAAGAACGGGGACCCCTTCCCCAGATCCCCCAGAAAAAACCCCAGATCTGAGCAGGCCTCTTTAGTCATAAGACTCTTATATCGGCAAATTCGCCTCCAACAACACGACAGCTCATCTTCCCTCCCACCAAACAATCTTCTAATTGCCGACACTGCTTTTTATCAGAAACCATCGCCCTCGGAACCGGAACCCCGTGTGTATGTGGAGAAACCCCGAGATGACGGACGTTGTGGTGGCCCAACCGAGAAAGCCGGCTAGTAGAGGTAGCAGACGAGGCCGGAAACCCACCTCGTGTACGCAATGTCATTTGAGGAAGCAAAAGTGCGATCGTAATCAGCCATGCAATCGCTGCCTGCAGCGGGGAGTTGCTCACCTGTGCGGCGATTCCACGACCAATGGAGTCTCCAAGGCTTCGGAGACTCCCCAGCTGGTTGCCATCACCCAACCATATTCACCAAGACCGAGAAGGGTCATACAGCAGGCGCCCATGAGTCCTCGTTTGGGATCACTGTTTGCAAACAGGGGTTCGAGGGCCTTTTACGGCTCTTCCTACTTTGGACACCAAGTAGCGGCTCGGATACTGAGCGAAGAGGGCCAGGATCTCCCGTCAGGAATCTCACGGGGTCGGGACACGCTGCAGTCTTTTCGGGACGAATCCAGCTCTTTTGCCCAAGTTTGGGACCTGCTTGGCCTGTTACCTCGTCAAAAGTCGACGGTTGATCGTCTGGTGAACATTTTCCTGGCCGAAGTGAACTGGTCTTTGGATGCGGTTCACGAGGCGACGTTTAGGAGCAGCTACGACGAGTTTTGGGGACGACGATTTGGATTTGACGATCTGGCCAACGTCGATCTTCGCTGGCTGGGACTTTTATTCATAATACTGGCATTCGGAGTGTTGCTCGATACTCCACCGCGTCTGACACTGGATGTTCAGCGGGAGCGGGAAGAGGCATCCCTGCGGTTTTACGTACGTATTTACTGATTTCCGGTGCAAGTGAATATAGCAAGTACTCAACAACTGACGAGATATTATACAGTGGGCGGCCAGGAGAGCAATTGTTATTGCTCCATCGTTTTACGGAGAAAGCACAGATATCGTACGGGCAGGGCTTCTGGTCACTCGCTATCTTCTTCACACTCGACGAGTTTCGGAATCATGGCTGACAATCGGCTTTGCTTCGCGAATGGGACAAGCTCAAGGAATGCACGTAAGAATTTCAACCATCCACTATGGTTCATGACGCGAGAGAAGCTCACATATGCTAGGTTGACGGTGAAAGGTGGCGCATGTCACGGAAAGGCACGGAGCAGCGGAGACGACTTTGGAGCCATATATACGCCATCGACCGTATGATATCCCTCGCATTAGGCCGGCCCTATGCCATCAATGACGAATTTTGCCTAACTCACGAGGCGGAGAACGTGTGGCTGGATGACTTGGAAGACGAAGAAGCTTCTCGCGTTGTTCCGCAGCCGCTTAATCTACCAACACCGAGCGTCCTGTCATTCCTACTCTATCGACTGGCAAAGGTCATTGGCAAGATTCAGGAGAAATGCTTTGGATTAGAAAGGGCCAGCTACGAAGCTGTTCTTCAGCTTGATACCGACTTGGTCATGTGGAGTGAGCAGCTACCACCATATTTCAGCCTCGACAACCCAGACACTGCAGGAGACGAGGCCCTTCCATTTCTCCCGTGGCACCGACTCTACCTACACACATCATTCCATTTTGCAAGAATCATCCTACATCGGCCGTTTTTGCTCCGGGAGTCCATTACGGATCGGTTTCGGTCGAGCCACGAGGCGTGCATGTCATCAGCGCTGGCAGATTTGAAAATCAGGCTTCGCACAATGAATAACACGACTGCGGACAACCTGCGGTGGGCTTTTGGAGCCCACAATCTATTCAACAGTGCAATGATTTTAGGAATCATTGCGGTTAAAACCCCTCATTCGTCACAGGCTGGTGCTATCCTGGAAGACCTGGAAGCATACTGCGAAAACCTGCATCGAGACCCCTGGTTAAACGAATTTGGTATGGCGGAGCTAAAGGTGATTGAGCTTTGTATTGCAAAGGCCAGGGACTCTAGATGTACCTCGGTGAGTGTTTACGCATCTGGCTCTCCAGCTGAGCGGGAGCCTCTTAGCACCAGAACCAGTATTGTAGATGGCTCTGCGCGTATACGACCGCCAGACTTGGAATCTCCGGCCATGTCTTCAGACATGAGCTCCATATATTGGCCAACTGTTTGGGAAGATAACCAGTTTTCCTTTCCTGGTGCAGCAGACTTTAGCACTTGGGAGCAGATGATATCAGATATTGCGGAAGATAGCTATATTGGGCAATAAGGCCTACAAAGTAATGCCAAAGTAATGCTATTCTAGATTTCCAACTCGACTCTATTCGTCAAGAGTGCTCTAAACCAAAGTTCCCAACTATCCCGTCCCGTCTGATGTACGCTCTTGAGAGAAACGCGTCTACCCAGCATCTGATTGTATTATATATCGTACTCGATGAGGTGTCCGTTATGCTTGGATGGTTTGAAAGCAATTGGGTTTGTCAGCGAGCCAAGACCATGACTAATAGTTACAAACAATTCGTCGCCTTCGACGAGCCGAACTGGCGGGTTTCGGCTGACACCAATTCCGCAAGGGGTTCCGGTTAGAATAATAGTCCCCTTTTGCAACGTGCAGCCCTATACATCTCATCGTAAGCAAATACACCATGTACATTCTCCTTGGCTGATGTCCTTCTTACCTGTGAGAGGAACGAGACAATCTTTGGAATACTGAAAATCATGTCACTCGCTTCTCCTTGCTGCATCACCTGTCCGTTGAGGACGGTCTGGAGTTGTAAAACCGACGGATCGGGAATGACCCTTGACGAAACAAGAGCTGGTCCGATTGGTGCGAATCCGTCAAAGCCCTTGCCGCGATCCCACTGCGAGACTTCGTTCTGGTGTGTCCGTGCGGTAACATCGTTGGCCGTCATGTAACCTAGCACATATTCCATGGCATGATCCTCGGAGACATCTTTGCAAGTCTTTCCGATGACAACTGCGAGTTCCACTTCGTAGTCCAAGTGGCAGTCGTGTAGATCTGCGCAGTGAGGGGCAACAATGTGGCCCGAAGGGTGATTGATTGTTTCGGTTGCCTTGAGAAACATTGTCGGGGTTTTGGGAATCGACAACTTCATTTCTGCCTGTTGTCATAAATTAGATGCCTCTATCCAAAAATTATTCCTCTTAGTTGTGCCAATACTTACGGCGTGTTCGCGGTAATTGAGTCCAATGCATCGTATTGTACCCGCTTCCTCTGGTCTGAGCGGTGCCAATATCTGTTTCTCCGTCAACAAAGCTGATCCACGTCTGGCAGTTGTAGGTTTCGCCGCTGACCCTTTTCACCTGCACAACGTCTTCTGATAGGGCGGCGGATAGGTCTAGAGCTGACTCGGCTCGAATAACCCTAGCATATACGTCTTCGCCACGGTGTAAAGCAATGCCAACTAAACCAATAAACCCATGTTAGCCATTGCAGCAAATGCCTGTAACTATCCCGTGCTTTGGAATCAGAGTGTAATGCATCGTACCATCGAGTTCATCGTCAATAGGTTCACCGTATCTCTCTTGGCCATTGGCATCTTCAAATCTAATTAACCTATTCCAGACCTAGACACAAACAGTCAGTCCACGTTAGGTCCATAGTAGATAAGAATGAGCCAGGGTATTCAAGGCAAAGCTGATACTTACAGGCTGGTCTTCTAATAGTATAGGAGTCATTGTTCAAGCCAAGGCAATATATGCAAACACAGTTGCTGCACACTTAGACCAAGTCTTAAGCCACAAATTTAGGGCAGCCTCCATGGCGGCGTTCCTTATCTGTATATAAAAGCTTCTCTTTTCCCTTTTACCAGGCCTGGAGGTGCATTGGAGTCATCTTGTCGGGCATTGGGAATCATCTGGTATCGGTAAATGCTGCTCATGGCGCTGATGCTAGCGCGGGTCAGCCTGCATGTTCCGTCGGCTTATTGAGGCCTGGCCATCGGCAAAATCGGGAAATGCGTATCACCCTAGTTCACGATAACGACTCTCGTGATAACAGCAACAGGCATTCAAAAGACCTTGTAAGTCCTCTGCAAATACTACAAATACGAATGGAGTTGTTCAATGAAACTTTTACTCAACAACACTCAAGTAAACAGTTTCAATCCTTGCCTCTACAATGGACGAGAAGAAGATTGCAACTCCATCCGACTTGTCAGAACATGCCTCCGTCAACAATATAAGCCATTATGAGGGAGTGGTTGAAGTCCCAGTGGAGAGGGAGACGGTAAAGAGAAAGCTTAAATCGCGTCATATGCAGTTCTATGCCATTGGCGGTACCATTGGCACGGGTCTCTTCGTGGGTATTGGTGGTGGCCTTGCCCAGGCGGGTCCCCTGTCTCTCTTGTTGGGTTACTCAATTACTAGTGTGTTTATATTCTCTATGGTGAGTTTGATATGCTTACTTCTTACATGGGGCTCTGTGGTTGGGAGTAATGGTGTTGTGGTGATGCTAACGTACTCCATCTTCAGATGAGATGTCTGGGAGAGATGACAACTTGGATACCACTTCCTGGAGCTACACCAAGATTCTGTTCTCGCTTTGTTGATGAGGCACTGGGGTTTGCAGTTGGTTGGAACCAGTGGTACAACTGTGCAATCACTGTATGCGCAGAGATATCGGCCGCAGCTGCGGTTATCCAATTTTGGAATGATACCATTTCGGTAAGTCCCCAGGTGTTTCTCTGTTTTGGTATTTCTGTGGCTACATACTCTCGCGGTTACTCCCATATGGTGAAGGAAGTGCATCAGCATGCTGACTGTATCTATAGCCCGCCGTGTGGATCTCCATCATCCTCGTTCTCATCTTCATATTCAACCTCATCGATGTGGGTGTATTCGGAGAAGTGGAATTCGTATTCTCCTGCATCAAGATTGTGGCTCTGGTTGGCCTTCTCATCTTGTCCTTTATCATTGACCTGGGCGGTGGTCCAACCCACGACCGACTTGGATTCCGGTAAGTGCTCTTTTCACTGTAACCTTCTTTTGCTCTCGATAATAGTGTTAGAAAAGCTAACCTTAATTCTTGGTATAGGTATTGGAACAATCCCGGAGCTATGGTGGAATTCATCGTTAGTGGCGACACCGGACGCTTCCTCGGACTTTTCAACGCCATAATCAACGCTGGATTTGCTTTTGCAGGTATTGAGATGATTGCTGTTGCAGCAGGAGAAACAGAAAACCCTCGACACAACATTCCCAAGGCAGTGAACCGACTCTTCTGGCGTATTCTCTTCTTCTACGTCCTCGGAACACTCGCTGTCGGTGTGCTTGTCCCATACACTGATGATAGGCTCCTAAACGGCGGTGCCGGTGTTGCCAGCTCACCCTGGGTCATTGGTATTACCCGTGCTGGCATCAAGGTGCTTCCTCACATCGTCAACGCCGTGGTTCTCGTGTCTGCTGCTTCGGCCGGAAACGCGTTGCTCTACAGCGGCAGCCGATATCTCCTTGCCCTCGCTGAAGGTGGCCAAGCCCCAAAGTTTTTGCTTAAATGCACCAAGAGAGGAGTCCCGATTTACTGCGTTCTCGCTACGGGTTCTCTCGCCCCTCTTACCTACATGGCCGTCAGCTCTGACAGCGCCAAGGTCTTTTCGTGGTTTGCCAACCTCGTCACAACTGCTGCTCTGTTTACCTGGTGCAGCATTTGCATTGCCTACATGGGTTTTGACCGCGCACTTCGTGCTCAAGGCATAAATCGCAAGGAAGAACTAGCCTTTGGTGGTCGCTTCCAACCCTACCTCTCTTGGGTCAGCCTTGGATTCTTCATCATCGTCCTCATCTTCAACGGCTTCAGTACTTTTATCCACGGCCACTGGAACACTCAACATATGATTGTAAGCTACATTGGAGCTCCGTAAGTTGTCACACTCACGCAATCCTCTTTCTCTGCTGACTCGTAACTATAGCATCTTTTTGACACTCTTCTTTGGCTGGAAGCTTATCAAGAAGACTAAACTCCTTAACGCCAAAGAGATGGACCTTGATACTGGACGACAGCTAGATGAATCCACAGACTATGAGGAGAAGCCAAAGAATCTAGTTGATCGACTTTGGGCATGGGCTGCATGAGATATGATTATGATAAACTAGCACATTTATATACTCTTGTGCGCGGGAGGGATTTGTTGAAATTCGACGCGATTATTATACTAGTTCCAAGTGCAAATAGCCATCGAGTACGAAATGGAAACAGATATTTGAAAGCTTCCAGATACCTGACTCTTTTCTTTTACTGACTGCCACAAGCGCCTATGACCATCACTACACTTCTTACGAGAGACACCCCCGCCTCGGAGTAGCATCTTAAAGCTTCTTTTACTCAAATTGCTAACCTCGGAGATTAGCCTCGTTGTGAAAACACCTTTAGATAGAATGCATCTGATATTAAAGATGATTCACTGCTGCACACTTGTGAGCTTAGAGTTTAACTGTGGTTCACTGTCTTCGTTGTGATTTCAAGGTGAATGCCCGGAATTTAGACGAGGATTATTAGCATACATCATCAGGTGGATTTGCGCTGGATTTGATTGAACCACACTTGGTTCTACCTAGCTGATTGCTCAAATAAATTCACGTTTTACTTAGCTTTTCATGTATCTACTATAGGTCTACGAGAGTGTAAAGTCCAAAACACATTTCTCACAATCGGGCACCTCGCATGGCTTTACATATATGATGCTTTTCATGCTCTCGATGTCACTTCCATCATCGCTCTCTTGTCCAGAAACACTAGGGGACACAGTCAAAAGCGGTTGTATGTCGTCCTGGCTATCTTCAATTTCCTATGGTAAAGCTTCGTTAACAGTAATTTCCTCTAGAAGAACCTGGCTGCCTTCGATTTTGGACGGAGCAGAAAGTTCTGACCAAAGATCTCCAGCTTGGCTATCTGCGATTTCGATAACTCTAGGTATGTATCGACTGTTCAGAAGGTCGACAGGAGCTGTCGCCTCATTAGGTGTATCCTCGGTATTTTGACGGATAGAAGTAGAAATTTCTGACCAAAGATCTTCAGCTTGATTATCTTCAATTCCTGTATGCATATATCGACTGTTTAAGTGTAGCCTCGCAGGTGGGGGCTAGAAAAAGCGAGATCGCAAAATGAACAAGTGCATACATTTAGCAATTTCAGCACCCAATCAGCTCATCAAGTGGTGCTTTTGTAAGGGAATGCCTGCTCAACCAGCACCCAAATTTTACTATGTAACTATAGTAGCAGCTAGTATAAATATATAAATGTAGTAGTAGTTACTAGAGAAATATATATATATATAGTAGCAGATACTCAAAGAACTAGTGTATAATTTATCGTGTGGATGTTCGAAATCTTCTCAGTCTCGGGTTTTCTGTCCCCCGCTTGCCTCTCTGTTTTGACGGACATATTTTGTCCGTGGGGGTGGTGTTTGCTTTCGAGGAGCTTGCATCTCGTTATGTCTCTTGAAGAATATTAGTAAATGATATTCATCAGCATTGGCCCCCAATGACGTGGCGAACATAGCCTTCAAACTCCCAATTAATATGCACATTTGTCAAGTGAGCACAAAAAGGCTCATATGGGAGCTCTATTATCACTGAAATATTGTTGAGAGCCGTCTGTCTTCAAAAGGTTGAAGCGTTTCCCTTGCTTTAATATCAGTATCTGTGAGTATTCTTTTGGGTTGAGGCAATATCTACAGGGAGTCGGCTCTCTTTCCATCGCTGGAGGGGGAGGACTTGGCGATGGTGATGGTGGTTCCTCGGATAATTCCGGCCAGAAGATTAAACATCTCCATTGCAAAGATTTTGGAGCCGCAAGATCAGGTGTCGAGAGTAAATTGGGAGAAGATATACATGTAGCTCGCTCTGCGCTTGGTTTGGGCTCGCTTAGCTTATCTCAATGGATAGCACAAGTAGGAAGAAGCAGCCTTGGAAATAGCATCTTGGTCCATACTCTATCCAAACGAGTAAGGTCAATAATTGATCTATGAAAGATGTGAAATGGACAAGAGAAATCTCAACTGCCCCTGGACATGAATCGGGTGCTTGGATCGTCCCTGGGCGACTTCTTCTATGGTTTGCCCACGAGAGGCTTCAATAACTAGAAAGCTGATGAAGACAAATACTTTTTTAAGAATTCCTGTAATCAATGAGTGTATTACAAAGCCATCACTTGATAAATCTTGGGTGATAAATCCGCAGCAGACAGAATATGTGAATATCTTCAAAGCGCCGAGACTGATTAGTAATCGGAGAATCCATGAACTGCCTCGCAATACCGCCGAACAAGAGCAGGTTGCAAAAGGAAAACTCTCCATTTCCTACATGGGCAAAAGCCCTTGATAAACAGCTCGTCTTGAAGTGGTATCGCGTGGCCAAGTCCAGCCTAGCTCTTGGCCGAGGTAAAATCCTGTGATGCTGGATCCCATGTTTAATAATCAGAAATGCAGGTACCGGCAGATCGTCACATTGAATCTTAATGACACGGAAAGGGTGGGGGTTATCTTAGTAAGAAGCCTATTGTTTTGAGATAGTCTAGATGAATAAGCATCAAGAATTGACGACATGCTTGAGATGTTGTTGAAAGACGTTTGAATATGCGTTGTGTGTAGAGTTATATCCCCATACTGCCTGCATACGATTACGGCACTAGGAAGTGGGAGGTTTAGCTGCACTAAGTGAGAAGCTAGGAAGACATGATTTAATGAATTGTGTACATGGTAATGCAATGTTACTGTCACTTTCTATACAAAGGCAACATAATGTGTTCATATGTAGTTGTTTTATTTAGGAAGCTATTTGAGTACATGTCATTAATTTTCTACGTAGCTATAGGCACCTAAGACTTATATTCGCCTGACCTCTCCTCAAGACCCTCAACAGTAGTAGTTCTAGTAATGTGCCTCACCAAGGCCTCATCTCCGTCTGCGTGGACAGCATGGCCCGTTCCAATGACGCTCAGGCTGTCTCGCATAACAAACTCATAAAAGGCGCTGGAAATCAGGGTAGCCGGGATGCTGGTAAAGATTCCAATGGCAGCATAATTCATGTAAGAAAAGGCCTCCCTGCCGTAGAAGATGGCGGCAACAACTCTGGGGCCAAAGTCTCGAGCCATGTTCATGGTGAGAGTGTTTGCTCCGAAACCCCAGGCCATGGCACCATACGCCAGTCCAATAACAAGAGGCGCGAGAGATGGAGAGACAAAGGGATTCGCCGGGTCGAGGCAGGCCCAGATGATGAGACCGACGAAACAGTCGCAGAAGAACTCGGTCATGAATACATATCCCATTGATTGACCAGGGTTGGGGAACGAACACAAGACACTGGCTGGAGCACCGTTTGCAACAAGAGGTCGGCCGGCAGCAAGAAGCACTTCCTTCATCTCATCAAGTTGCTGGTGGTAGATGCCCATGAGCACAAGAGCGGCAATGAAACCTCCGAGAAGCTGGCTGAAGATGTAGTATGGCACCTTTTTGAGGGGAAAGCCTTGCCAGAACCACAGCGCAATGGTAACAGCCGGGCTGAAGTGGCCGCCAGAGGTTGGTGCGCATGTAATGATGGCAAAGGCAATGCCCAATGCAAAGGCAAAGCCAATGGAGAAGAGACTGCCAAAGGCAGTGGAGCCGATGGGGTTTGTAGCATTGATCGTGAAGGAAGTGATGGCACCGATGCCGGGCAGCACATACATGAACACTCCGGTGGCTTCAGCTATGCATTCACGCAGCCAGCGAGGACGGCGGTGTTCAAAGTCGAGTCGGCGCTGCGAGACGCGTCTGGGGGGTACGACGTTGCGGCTGATGTGTTTTTGGACTGCATCAGTTGTTCCCAGCTCTACTGCATGGAGTGTCAGTTGACCGCACTGAGATTGACAAGAGTGCTTTGCTCAGAGCCCAGAGAGGAAGGACACAACGCTTACAGTCATGGGTGTGCAGGCGATTCAGGTGCTCAGGTGGCGACGACATGATGCTCGACTTGTGCAACAGTAACGTAACTTGATGTTTCACCTGTGTTGTGTATATCAAAGCCAATTAGGCGCTTGAATAGAGGAAGAAGATAAGAAAGGATCGTCACAACAGGAAGAGGTATGAGACTATATAGTTTCATGCAGGGCACCGACAAGATGCTCGTAGTCACGTCACGCATCCAAGCATCAGCAGTCCAGACTCCATGCACCATGAATGTACGGTCAGACCCTGTCGGAAGCTTGGCATACTCCGTACGGGATCCAACCCTGTCCGCCCCCCCCCCCCCTTTTCCTGGAAATAGACGCCCCCAGCTTTGAATCTACGTTGGTGGCATTGGATCGCTCGATTTCGATAGTTGACAGGAGTTGCGTCGACTATCTCCCCCCTACCACCAGGTGGCTGAACTTGTAGATGAAACGGTTCTTTCGGCCGGCGCCCATTGGAGGCAACCTTTCGCAACAAAACCCACCCTCGTCTTGCTTCTTTACCCCGGACAGGTGCCCACCTTGGCCGCTCCTCGCCTCCATCTTCCCCCGCAGTCTAACGATAATTCAGGCCATCTCTTCGGGTTGCATGACGGATTGTCGCTAGCCCTAGCAACGGGAGTACGAAGTACGAGCTGGTTGCGAGGCAAGTCACGCAGCGGGAACAAGATGCGAGACCAAGACCAAGACGGACTGAGACGGACATGTCAACAAAGTCCGCCTCTTGGCTGTATCCAAGGACAAGGCGGCCCCATTAGTTTGCCCGACTAACAAAGCCCAACTGGTGGCTGCGAACTGGGCAAAGCGTTCTAGGGCCATCAAACTCATTACGTGGACACTTGTATGCGGAAGTGGCCTTTTTCCTATTATTGACCTGTTTCGCGATGTGTAAAGGGCGTGACCGTGCGGAAACTTGTTTTGGTTCTCCTCCGTCTCTGCCTGTCTTCCGCCCCCATTGCTAGCAGAAACTTGGGCACCAATTGCCCAAAGCGGATCAACCGGTGTAAACTCCTTGAACCCGTTGAAGTTGATTTCTTAGCGAGCCATAGTCAACCTGAGAATGTATGTACTTACAGGCAGGAGACTAAGAGAGCGAAGAGAAGCGCCCTGTTGCTGCTACTAGCCGCCCCCAACATTGTTACTGCACATCCAGACAGCCAGACTAAACAGCCCGTCTTGATGACTTTCGTCGGCAAGCTATGTCTCTTGGCCAGATCGCCCGTGGAATTTACCCCGTACTGCGGAATGGTGGATGTGTGGGGAGACCCTTGTCCGTCGTGCTGAACCTCACCTCATCTCATTCCCCCCACACAAACACAGGACAAACTCCAGCTTCTCGCAGTTGTCTATCTGATAGTTTAATTCCGCAGTGTCCCAACGGGCTTTGGCCGTTTGTGCTAAACGAACATTTGGTCCACCCCCGCGTTCTGGCGAGCCAACGGACGTCTGCCTGGTTCCGCTGACTGTTGGTTGATTGGAGGCAAAGGCACAACGGCATCACCAATCCATGACTCATGGGGAAGCTGTCGACAAGCCACCAGACACTAGAGAAATCTGAGCCGAGGCACGGCTCCATCAAAAATGAGGAGAAGCAGTCTAGCCAGCTTCCTTCCCGGGGCTATTGCCGAGCAGCGCTCGATTTTAAAGCCACTGGCGTTTTTCCTGCAACTTCTCTTCTTTGTTTTCCACGCCAACGTGAAGAATGAAGCATCCATCTTGACGCTGAGCGTGGCGCTTCTTTCCGGCAATGCAGCCAAGATATCTTGGCCAGCCAGTTACGAGTTCGCCAAGTCGGGACGCCGCCGAACGACAACGACTAGCCACCGGTTCCCCGAGCCATTTGTACGATTGACGAGTTTCTCAGTCTCTGCCTGCGGCCAATCAGCGTCGACCGGACCGCTGTCGGGGAAAGCAACTCGTCTCGTGCGACGGAGACTTTTTGGGCCGATTTTCTCCTAGGACGAGCATGACTAGGCTCAACGGCATTGTGCAAGGGCGTACGGAGTAGCCTCTTTTTTAGATCAGACTTGGGCATCAGCTCAAAAAGCAAGCCATGATTTCTCCATCTATTCTTCCTTCTGCCTTTGCCGGTATGCGATCAAGGCTGCTCAGGCCACCACGATAATTCCGCGGATCCGGTGTCGAAAAGCCGCGGCTGGCTGTCTTCCAAAGAGGGGGAATATCCCTTATATCAGCCATTTTGGGGTCATACGTGGCTGCGCCTCTAAATCAGGGTAAAAGAGAAGGGCACTAATCTAGCTGAACCGCGGTTGGGGGAATGTTAACCTCCAATGGTTGGCTTGCATGAACCAGCTAGGCATAGCACTGTCATCAAACTACATGTATTGTGTTGTACCCGGCATATCACGATCAACAACCCTGCGGATGGACCTGCATGCGCCGTCGCCCGTGTAACTCGTCAAGTAACTTTTGTCTAGAGCTGATGAGGCTTTGTTGAAGTTGCAACTCCGCATCGCTGCACCAATCAGTAGATGGCGATATCGTTGCATGCGATCCTTGTCTTGTTCGCAGCTCGACTGTTGAGCACCGCTAGAATCAGCCAAGGATGGCGTTCATCGTTAATAGGTTACACAGCCGATTTACGCGGCAGAAGGATCACCCGTGATATCGTAGAAGATTGGCTGTATTACTGTCTGAAATTACAAAGGATTATATATGAAAGATTATACGACTATAAACGAGCTGATTCAATAAGCTAATATGATCCTGCAGATCTTGGACTCCTCAGTCTGTCCTTCTGTCCAGTCTACCTCCCCGAAACCGGCACGAGTCAGGGTTTTCTTCCAGTCACTCACATCCATAGTAGCATGCTCTCTACCATCGTTGAAAAGCCACCATCCATCTAATTGTCCAAAAATGACATCAAGGAGATAGTAATTCCTCCAAGTGTATTCCACAAGAGTGAAGAATCCACCTGGGCGCAGCAGTTGGCGAGCGTTTGATGCGCTCTTGCAAACATCGGGGGTTGCATGCATGACATTTGTTGCAATAATCATGTCGAAATGGCTCTGTATATCTGTGGAAGGGTCTTGCGTGATGTCGAGAGTTTTGAATTTTAACAAACGAGTGCTCTCGTAGCTTGGATTTAGCCGCTGTAATAAAAGACGATGAAATATCTGTAAAAGTATACTCGACAGAGATGCCGAGCTGAGCAAACGCGTTGACTGCGGGAAGAGTAGTCCCACAGGTGCCCCCTCCGATTTCCAGCACCCGGACGGTCTGGCATATTGTTTGTGAACCGAAACATGTCTTGATAAAGCTCACAAGCTGCTGAGATACAGAAGACTGTATGGGGGCGATGAGGTACTGGTCCGCCATCAACTTGCGCTTTTCGGGGCTGCCAAAAAGCAATACCAGTGGATCCAACTCGCCCGAGAGACACTCATCTAACTTGGAGCCAACAACGTGCAGGAGCTTGTGTTCAGGTGCAAATTGCGGAAACTCTGCGATTATCCGGTCATATCTCTCGGATGATGTTGGTTGAAGAGCCACGGCTTTAGACGTACGAACCCAGTCGTTGTGAACTTGAGTGAGGAGACCATCGTCACGAAGAGCCCTCATTAACCGAGCCATGAGCTTCTCATTTCTTGGTAAGTGGGGTATATTCGGAATCTTCTGGCCGGCGTTGATGGCGGAAAGATCACACCCAAGCTTGGCAAATGCCTCAGTGATGTAGGCAACAATCAGGCTCGCTTGAGATGGGTGGACTTCTGAGCAGAACTTGTCACATCCTGTTTCTTGGGCAATAATATCGAATTCTTCGCGTATGAGGTCGAAGGCTTTGTGAGCTGCAGTGGATAGTTCCTTGGCTGGCCGTGGATCCTCATGGCCTGAAGGCTTCATGCTAGACGTAGCGGAAGTTAGTGATGTGTTCTTAGATCCAGTATCAAATGGAGATCTTGAACTAACTTCCGAATTGTAAGAGAAACCACTTGTTCGGTCCGCTATGAGTCTGCATAAAGCGCCGACACTATGGGCACTCTCGAATTCTCGCACGCCGATTTTGATAGAAAACACTTTGCTGATCTCGTCCGCAACCTCCATTCCCATCAATGAATCGATGCCGAGGTCAAAAATGGAGATATCGCTGCGGAGGGAGCCAACATCGACGTCTGCAATGCGACCAAGCAACTCGAACAGCAATTTAGACACATCCGGCAAGTCCGGTGACAGGATTGACTCGTTGTCGACGGATGAAGCCGGAGTTTGAGGTCGTGTCGTGACGGGTTCAACGTCTTCAATGACGTCCTCTGATGAAATTGAGTGACGTCTCGGGGTGAATTGAGGGGATGGAATAGTAGAAGACGCGTTTGAAGGAGGAGCAGTAATAGTAATATGCCTGGTTGGCTGTGGGGTTGCGATTGCAACAGGTCTGCTGGATTGAGGAGCAACAATTGTAGCCCTCTTGTTGGACTGAGAGGCTGTAACCGTAACAAGACCGCCGAGAGCTTGTCGTAGTGATTCAACCTGTAATTTGGCGAATGTTACGTCTAGAATGACTGCAGATAGCTGACCACTTTGCGTATCGCATACAAAAATATCGCACGTCGTCTCTGGGCCATCAAGCCCGAAGAATTTGAGATACACCGCCCAAGAAGTGTTCTTACCAGACGACGAATCAAGAGAATCTTCAAATATGACTTGCCCCATTGCCATATTGACGTAAATCTCATCGTCTTTGTGGTCTTGCAAGCCGTTTAAGCAGAGCAGAGGAACTTGGATAAAATGCTCAATGGCCTCAAACTTGTTATTGAATGAGGACACTAGGTAGCCCGCAGCCTCGTTGCCTTTGGCGGACACCTCCTTGACCAATTGCCCAGATTTTGGGATTTGAAAGAGGTTCAAAACGCTCTTGTAGACGGCCTTTCCCTTGACAGAGTCCGCTTCGTCATCGTTCGTGAGATTTTTAATGAGGGTAGTATCAATGAGTCTTCGGAACCGAGCGAAGTCCGCCTTGACTCTCTCACTGCTGGCCGAAGGAGCGGAGACAATTCCGGAAACGTACGTTTGACTTGAATTGGCAGTGCTCGTGATGATAAAGCTCCAAGACTGTGAATGCTTGACCCTGGTGACTGTCAGACTGAGATTATCCTCTGACTTGGCTGGTATCGGACTCTGTTGTGCCAAGTATTCCACATTGTAAACATTGTTCTTTTGGGTGGGAGGATTTTGGATTGTGTCAATAGCTTTCGAGGCCAAGTTCATTATCGAAGACATGGGACAGACTTGGACATCAAGAATGTAGTTCTCGGAGCAGATGGTTTGCCAACTCTCGCAATGAGTATTGATTCGGAATTCGCCTCCATCATTGGTCTTTTGCAGCAGCTGTAGAAGCGATGCTGGCTCTGAGACTGGAACTGGAACCTCGACTGCTGGAGGTGCCAGGTCTTTCCATTCAAGCCAGAAACGGGCCTTGTCAAATTGGTATGGAGGAAGATTCAGCACCTTATACTGCTGTTGTTGGCTGTGGTGGAATGGCCAATACTGTACGGCCAGGCCGAGTTCCCAAAGCTGCGCTGTCATTTCTGCCAGAGGCTCAATAGACGATGCAGACTCTAAACTCATGGACTTGATGTTGTTTGCAGATGCTCGTGTTCCGAGAGCTCGCCGTACCATGGGTGTACCGAAGCCCGAACCAGCCTCAAGCCATGTACAGGGGCCAAGTTGTTCTGTAATCCTCTCTACTGCCTGATGGAAGTATACTGGATCCCTCATGTGTGACGCGACGAGAGCTGGGGTGGCAGTCTCCCAAGTGCCAATCTCAGAGCAAGTCTCTAGGGGAATCTTTGGAGACTGGAAGTTTAATTGTTCGGTAATATCCTGAAGAGGCTGGAGTAGGGGCTCCGTCAAGGAAGAGTGGAAGGCATTTGTGACTCGCAGCCGTTTCGCTTGCAATGGCTGCGGTGCAGACTTCAGAAAAGCTTCCAGAGCGTCTACTGAAGAAGTACTACCTGCGATAACAAAACTTTGAGGCCCGTTATGACAAGCAATATCGAGTCCTAGATGCGCATGCTGCGCCAAAAGACTCTTTACCGTGTCCAGGTCCGCTTCGATTGCAATCATTGAGCCAGAGTCATTTCCCCAACGCTCCTTGATTAATCTGGCACGTCCAGTAATCAGCCTCAAGCTATCGTGAAGCGATAATACTCCTGATACACAGAGAGCTGTGAGTTGGCCGAAGCTGTGACCGACAAGCTTGGCTGGTTGGAGCCCGCAGTCTATCCAGGCCATGGCGCTCGCGTACTGTGCACTGAATAATATAGAATGGAGGAGGACAACTTCTTCATGTGGACCAGGCTCAAAGATGTCTGGGAAGATACTCGGAGATCCAAGTGCACGCAACGTAGCATCGCAATCATCCAGGTGCTTGCGGAAGATGGCAGAAGAGTCGTAAAAAGACCGAGGAACGGTAGCCATCTTGCCAGTTTGTCCGCCAAAGTACAAGACAACTGGCTGCTGCTTGTTTTCATTCTTGAGAGGCTCTGTGGATATTGTAGATGAGAGAAATTCCTTGAGTTCTTGAAGCGACGAAATGGTTGCGCATGCAGTGTATGGCAAGTTGGGGTTCCTGCGACGCCATAAGTGGTAGGAAATGTCCAATGCCAAGTCATCACTGGCTGTGTCTGATTGGCTTATGAAACTCAGCAACTCGGAGCAATACGCTGCCATGCTCGAAGGGCTGAAAGTCGTAATTGACACGGGATAGGTCGCTACAGTTGTAGATGAAGATCGGCTCTTGATATTTGGCGGTTGAGCAACAATCATTGCGGCATTAGTTCCCGATGCGCCGTAATTATTGATGCATGCAGCTTTGAATTGAGCGTTCCAGGGAACCTTGCTTGTAGCAATGGCCATTCCACTGGGTTCCATGGGTCCAATCGCTGGATTAAGATTCTTTAACAATGCTTGTGGCGGAATCACTCCCTTTTGCATCATTAAAAGAACCTTGATGAGCCCAGACAACCCAGAAGTAGCTTCTGTATGTCCAATGTTACTCTTCAATGAGCCCAAGTAAGTCTTGTCACCGTAGGGGCGAGAATGGTTGCCAAATACGCCCCGTATACTTCGAGACTCAATTGGATCTCCAAGGGCGGTGCCAGTTCCGTGAGCCTCGACATACGAAATGTCATCAGCATGCATACCAGCACGCCGTAGTACCTTTCGGTACAGATTCATCTGAGTAGGCCCATGGGGTACCGTGATGGAGTGTTCATTTGCATTCTGATTAACGCCGGTAGCGGCGATAACTCCCATGATGGGGTCACCATCTCGAATGGCGGCAGAGAGTTTCTTCAGCACGATAACCGCCACACCCTCTCCTCGACAATATCCATCAGCTGCAGCATCAAAGGATTTAGATGCCCCTGTCGGACTTGTGAACTGACCACTGGCAAGGTTCTGGAAAGTATCAGGGCTGACAAAGATGTTCGTGGCCCCTGCAATGGCAGCGTTGCAGTCTCCAGTTGCAACGGCTTGGCAGGCTTGATGGATAGCTGTACCTGACGCTGCACATGCTGTGTCATACATGATGGCAGGGCCAGTCCAGCCGAAGTGATGGCTGATCTTTCCTGCAATAAACGGGCGGATTGACCCGGTCAGTGAGAATGCTGAGGGTGGATGGGTGGCCACATTCTCAGCATACTCGTTTGTGCATGTGGCAAAGTAGCAGCCAATGTCCCGCTCTGTCCCCGTTGTGTAGGTGTCACGGCTGAAATAGCCTGCTGACTCTAGAGCCTGGTATGTGACCTGGAGCCCCAGTCTCTGCTGAGGATCCATGAAGGTGGCCTCGCGACTGGCAACTTTGAAGAACTTGTTGTCGAAAGCATCTACATCATCAAGCGTGTTGGCTTTGAACGGCCTTTGATATGCTCGCCGTGCAAAACGGGCATCTGGGAAACGGTCCTTGGGGAGATCACGGTATAGTGTTGTCCCTGTTTCGAGGATTTGCCATAGTTGCTCCAGAGACTCAGCTCCGGCAAACTTGCATGCCATTCCCGTTACGGCAACGGCTGAGTCTTGAGAGTATGGTAGGGAGGGAGACGCATCCATCTCTGGGTTTCCACCCTCCAAGGTATCGTTCCCATTCTTGTTTCTCCAGGCATTATCCATGCCTTGGGTGGACGAGCCATGGCCCATCCCATCATCAACGGCCATTTCTGCGGGCGGCCCAGTTCAGAATGGCGTGGGGTCAGCTCGTTATTCGAGACGTTTATTCCAAAATCCTTGTAACGTGTGAGCCAAATAAGAACCTAAATGATGATGGATGCTGGCATACGTACCGAGACGATGGTTTGTGGCTGAGAGTATGTATTAGATGCTCGACATCTTGCTGAAAAGCCCATACATAAACTATACAATAACGGCAAAGGAGTCAACGTGACTCAAACAATAAATAGGCAAGCTTGCCCTACCTGTCAGTCAGGCTGCCACTTCAGACGATTTCATATCCAGTTTATACCCGGGCCATGTGAATGTAAGGAAGCTGGCAATTAAACGAGTCTCGCGATCAGCGGTCCCTTGACTGAAAAGGGGAAGTAACACTTCCACATCGGTCTTTTCCTGAACTCCATAGCTACATGTATGCTGGCATATGAGAAGTGACCGCAATTCGGCCGCTACGACAACAAATCACATTGATTTACAGGCTGAAGACTGAAATTTTCCCTTCAGCTTTACATGGTGCTGATATCAGCGACAGGTGGTATTGCATAGTTAGCAACCGGCCTAAGTGCTTGACGTGGGCCGTGTAGATTTAACCCCCGGTAAATCGGCTGCTACCAGGTGGAATGGGTTCAACGGCGCTAATTGTCAAGCACTGTGTGCTTTTGTCGGCTTTTAATCCTGTCCTGCTCGTAGATACAGGGTCCTGGATCACCGTTGAAGGTATCCCGTGAGGACCAGGAACCCGGCAAATACTAGCCTCGCGTCAACCAGTTAGTCCCGAATACTAAGCACGAGTATTAGTCCATCAGCGTAAAAGAGATGGATCATTTTGATAAGACATGAATTCTTCAAAGGTGGGGGCCCTTGCAAGTTCATCCCGATCGTGCTGACGCTCCCCCTGGCTTCAGGTGGCGCCACAAGACTTTGACATGTTAAGACTCCGAGTAACACCGGCCAGGACTTTTGTCACAGGTTTGTGCCAGCCAACCGAACCAACTGGTATGCAATACCACCTGTCGCTGATATCAGCACCAGTTCGGTTCCACCGAGGGTCGCTCCGTGCCGTTACGGTATTGGTGGCTGGAGGATACAAGTGTGCTAACGCGGGACTTGCGTGACAGACTAGGACAGATATTTGGAATGAGGTACAAGCAGTATGATGGCCATCGTTCCTGTACTGGGTTCGTTCACGAATAGTCGTACCGGCGTTAATCGAGCCACATATACCACTACGGACGGACCTAGCGAAGATCAAACTGAAACCGGGGGGTTACCAACTGGAGGAACTGAATCCTAGTCAATCCCAACCCGCTCCGATGCAGACGCTGCATCGGAGCAACCTCCACCTCACCCAGGATCTTCTGAAATCCCCTCAACTGTTGGACGCTGGTGAAACCTCTGTATATAACAGCATATTGAGCGCAATTCGCACATGCCAATTGCAAAACGAAGACTCTTCGCTATTCGATTACTCGCCCGTGGGACAAAATGTTTGTCGATATCTCCATTTCAGGTACGAATCAACCCCGTTTCACCTCACCGACAAGCGTATTCGATGCTGATGAGTGTGGATCTCAGACTACCTTAGCATCCGCAATGTCGCCTTTGAATGGGCAGACAGCTACGACACTAAGGACTGGGGTCGTCTGAAAGAATGCCTTGCACCCTCGGTCCGCCTAGACTTTCGTAGTCTCCGTGGAGAATTACATGAGAATCTGACTCCCGAAGCATTCTCGACTATCCTCATTGGCATGATCGGAGACAAGCGATTGAAGACGCAGCACCTCCTTGGCGCGGGACAATGGGAGCTCCAGAGTGACGGCCTCGTTCGCGTCGCGTGGCAGATCCGAGCGGCCCATCAACGATATGCCGACGAGACTCTCGCAGAGATGACAAACCACGGGCATGCCCACGGTCTCACTACTCATTGGTACAAGAAGATTGACGGGGTTTGGAAGCTGGAGGGCGTCGCTCCTAGGCTTGACTTCAGCGAGTATGACTTATTCGGCACCCTTGCTCCGCCTGAGGCAGCAGCAAAGTCAGCGGTCAAATAAAAACAGCGTCACCTCAATACATGTTATTGATACCGGAATCTAGACAAAACTCGTGTGATTTGTGACTATTCTATTCTAGAGAATGACACTAAGGGTTCCATGTTACTTCAACCATTGCGAGCTTACAGCCCTCTGGTCTTCGTACGCCTTCCATCGTGAACCGTGAATCGCTTAGCTCCAAGACGCGTCTAAATTCTTCTGCGGATCTATCTTTCCCATTGGAGATTGTTGCCATGATAAAGTCTTGTTGGAAATTAAATTTGCCGGATAATTTCTTCACTGGCCTGTCCTCCAAGACTGAGTCCCAGATAAGGATCTTGGAGCCCTTTCGCAAGCTTGGAATGAGAGCACGAAGAATGATTGCGCTGTGATGATCGCTCCAGTTATGAAGACATCTGCTGATTAGATATGCGTCTGGCGGGTTTTCTGACTGTTGAGGTTCCATGAAATTTTGCTCCTGGAAAGAAATTCGTTCGCTGAACTCGGCTGGGAGCAATTTCCGACCCTTTTCCACAACATGGGGAAGATCATGAATGGTAAAAGACAGATTCTGAGTCTGCTTGGCCAGGGCTTGGGAAATTTGTCCATATCCACCACCAAGATCGACCAGTCGGGCGCCAGGTCTATCCAGCGTTGACCAGTCGAATCCGTTGATGATGTCGAAGAAATTAAAGTCTTTGTCTTCGACGCAATACTTCATCGCCCCGTCGAAGCGATTGGCACGCTCCGGCTCCTCAGCCAAGACGGTGAAGAGCGATCGCCCGCCGTTCTGCAGACTGAAGGCACTCTGATCAGGCTCTCCAGCATCGTCGCCAAATTTCTGCCAGGCTTCAATCAGCTTCAAACTCGCAGGACCTATGTCCTCAAGTTGGAGACCTATAGCGCTGTAGTAGCCATCGTCTGCGGCTAGCAGTCTGGATATGGCAGTATGGCAAATCTGACCCGGCACTGGTTCGTCGAACATGTTCAACGTCATGGCTGATCGAATCGTCCGAGTGACGAGAGATCTGCCCAGCCCGCTGGTGGCCGAAATCTCATCGTAGGTTGCCGTCCCGTCGAGTGGTATGGCAGAAGCTAGCCTGTATCGCCATATGATACGCAAGATGAGTTGGTCCGTCCACTGTTTCACATATAGATCAGCAATGGTATTCCCTTATTCATTGGGAGATGGGAATTCATACCCCAAAAGCTATATCGAGTCCAGAGAGTCTAGCACCCCTGAGGAGTTGCGTAATTGTGTGACTAGTATCAAGAAGATCCCATCGTAGCTTTTGAGCACTGTCTGGCAGTAACTCGAGAGTGTCCTTGTCAAAGGACGTGGGTGGAAGATTGTTTTGCTCAAGGAGCTGCTCAACTTCTTTGGCCTGAGCTAGCAGCTCTTCTGCCAACGATACCAACGAAGACATTCTTGAAACAGTTGCTCACCGTGGAACAATGCAACGTCCTACAATACTGATACACACACCATAACTGTATGCAAGATGAGCGAAGACGGCTCTTCAAGGGACATGCCCTGAGTCTGCTTAGCAGTCACATATCACAAACAGCAGCAGCCACGTTTACCGAGCATTGGCGATCTAATCCATATCTGCCATGGATGATCTGCCACCTTTTCGATGGCCAAGCAGGACCAGCTGGGCTCATTTGGGATCGAGTGCCCATTCTGGGTTAAACCTGATCATTTGCGGATACGAGAGCCACATCCCGGTCAGATGCCCAGGCGCGCTAAAGAGATAATGCCGGTTGAAAGGTTCTGTCATGGTTCACCTCATACTGTGCGGAGCTGGATGAAATCCTTCCATGGCAAAGCGGCTTGATCTTGGCCGTTAGCGAAGGGCGGCCAAGCCGGATCGCGGAGCGGAGGTTCATGTGGCTCGGTGATGCCCCCGTATCTATCAGCCGAAGGGCATTGCAGAGGCTATCACGGCAGACTCGATTAAGCAGGTCTGACTTGAATTCTCCCTCGACAGCAAACTCACCGATTCTGATGCTGAGACAAGAGTTACCCCATGCTGAGTGGGCCGCAAATGGGCGTTTCATGACACACGACCTGGTCAATCAAAGGAGCACTTGTGCTTGTGCTAGTAAGACGGGACGAGACGGGACGAGATTTGCAGCCGGGGCAAAAAATCAGACGCCAGGCTCCACCATCTCATCAAATAACCAGCTAGACTTACTGTAAAGTGAAGCCAAATCTTTATTAATATCTTATTCAGGAGCCTAATGCATGTGCAGACAAGTATTGTATGCAATAGGTATGATATTATTGCCAGGATGGAGGAACCCCCTATTCACAAGGTCTACGAGTACTCGTACATGCAGATGAGAAAACATTTTTCTTTTCCCGTCTCTCTCGGCTGAATAGAGGTGCCGATACTAATCACATCAATCATCCATACTCTTTCCCTGCGTTATCGTAGCAATGTCAATGCGATATTTTACTTCCCCAGATACGTCATGTTATCTTTTTTGCCGCTAAGAAGAAAACAGGGTGAGAAGACGTCGATCTTCTTCAACTACAGAAGGACAATGCAAACGTACAAGAATGCTGACATGGTCACCTACCTACGCAGAGCTGGAGAGGGACTTGCTCGCTTAAGGCTACTCGTATATTAATATACGGAGTACGGAACATCCTTGGCCCCCATGGGCGCTGTACGGCGTAATCCGAGGGCCTGCTTCCTCTTCACAATACGACGCTGGAGCAAAGAGGCAAAGAGGATGACCAGCTGATGCCACCCAGGGTCCGTACACCCAAGTCATACTATCCCAGAACAGACCGAAAAACAATCATACCTGGAGCATTACCTCGGCGTGCCCTGCTCCGCGCTCAAATGTCGCATCTAAAGCTGCTGCTCACACACGAGCCACAACCGCTGCTACCTTCCACCACGAAAGCAGGCATGTCAAATCGCATCTCCGGGGGGGCCTTGGCGATGTACAGTACGACTTGGGCTTTTCAACAGACCGAGATGTGCTGGATTTCCCTCATGTTTATAGTATTGGCTGAGTGTTCATGTACTGTGTTACGTCGAAGCAATCTCTGTCTGTGTTGACGGGGGCGTAATGGTGTGATGTCTTTTGTTCAGCCATAGCCATATGGTGGGGAGAGAGGGCCGCATATGTACTCGTAGAGATTCTGATCGATCTTGGTGAATCCACGCTGCGAACAGTGACAAGGATGCGAACTGCTGCAAGCACTGAGCCAAGAGCGCCATCGTCTCTGATCACTCCCAATTTTAGCCTCGTCATCCCACGCGGTCATTTTTTTCTGTTTTTTTTATTTTTTTTTATTTTACTCTACTGTTAGTCTTAAATCTATCCTCGGCTAGTGCTTCGACTGTGAGGAATCATTTGTTCTTTTCTTTTGTTTCTTGTCTTGTTTTCTTGTAGTAGTTGTGTTTGTCACGCTCCATCATGGCCGATATAGGCGGCGACAAAGGCCCTCTTTGTCTCGCAGTTATCATCGCCACATTGTCTGTGGGAGGCATCCTCGTCTTTACGCGCGTGTTCACTCGTACAGTCATCAGACCTCATTTTGGGTGGGACGATGGACTCATTGTCATTACCTGGGTATGTTGTGGAAGAAGCGCTTCTCGGCGCAAAATGTCTCGTTCATGGCAACTGACCTTGGTCGTCTTAGTTCATTATTCTAGGCTACAATGTGTGCATGTTCGTCTCGATTCAACGAGGTTATGGAAAACGCAGCGCGACCTTGACGGAAGCGCAAATGAAGTCGGCGATTAAAGCAGAAGTCATCGGCCAGTTTTTTGCCATCGCTTCATTCCCGTCCGGCAAGGCCTCCATCGCATATCTGCTACAGCGCATTTTCCCTGGCAAGAAACTACAGTGGTTTCTGTGGTCATTCGTTGCCGCAAATGCCGTCTGTTTCTACGTTGATGCCGTCTTGATTCTGGTCCAGTGTCAGCCAGTGGCATTTCAGTGGGATCACACTATCCCGGGAGGCAAATGCTGGGATTCAAAGGTTGTCGTTGACTGGGGATTTCTCACTGGCGGTTCGTCTCGCCTCACGTTCATTGATCTATACGAATCCCAAGCTGACATTGCATCTAGCTATCGGTGCCCTTACAGACTTTTGCTTTGCCGTCCTGCCCTGGTTCTACCTTAGGAAGCTTCAAATGGGCCTCAAGGAGAAATCACCATTGGCGTCGCCCTCAGCATGGGCTTCTTCGCCACCGTGTGTTCATCTCTCAAGATCTACTATACTTGGACTTTGGGGTCGCACCAAGATTTTACTTGTAATTCCTCTCATGATATGTGTCAACGTCCTAAATGGAGACTGACTTGTATACAGATGATACCGTTCCCTTGGTTCTTTGGTCGTGTGTGGAGTTGGCTTCCATCAACATCGCTGCTTGCATTCCTACTCTCGGGCCCCTCTATCTGTGGCTCGTCGGTAGTAGTTCCAAAAGCACAAAGGCGAAATCCGACTACGAGTCAAATCATGGGACTGGCTCTGGGAAATTCGGACGATTGGCGAAGCGGAACAGTAGAGGCATTGAGCTCGAATCCCTCGATGACCGAGCTTTCAACATCTACCAATCCAAATCGTACAGGGTCAGTTTCGAAGACCGCGATAGCAAACCGATAATGGTGACGGAGACGGCTCAGACGACTCAAACGACACAGATGATACAGACAGAAGCCGATGTTGGGGCTACTATCACGGTCCAGCGTGCTTATGCCTATTAAAGCTCAATGTTTTTTTCTTTTCTCTTTCTTATAATGAATACAATGTTTGGTTAGACTAAGGCGTTTGAAGACGCTCGCAAAAGAGCTTGGGATGGAAGGTTGCGTGCTAGTGATGGCACATATATGCGGCTCGCGGATGATAGTCGTGCTGTACATGGATATTTTGTATCCACTGTTTGTTATGCGAGTCAGCCTGATGGATCATGAGTACATACAGAACGTGTGGAGATGGGTTCATGGAGTCTGGTGGCATTCTGGAGAAGATTAGCGGAAATGCGATATACCCAAGTTTGCAAAATCACAACTGTATGTATAACTGAACTGGAAAAGGAGCGTGATTAGTCTCTCAAGTCTCTCAAGTAAGGTGAAACATCTCGATAAAAGTCAAGATTCTTAACAGCAGTCTTAGCCTTGGGAGCTATTATAAAGCTGTCTAGTTTCCAGAAACGTTCTGATATCATCTAAAATAGCATAGCAATTACACTATCCGCATTGTAGTTTTTGCACTTTGCAGAAGTTCACCGTGTATACATAGTTGTACCGTCTATCCTAGATGAATACATGGTACGAACAAAATGGTCCACTGCGCTGATGATTCGCAGCTTGTAAAAGACTGTGCCCGGTGAAGCCGGTTGAAGACCTGGTTAGGCAACTATAACAGAATTCTCCGTAAATTCTAAGCTTGTTGCAATTATACTATGATGAGAATGGGCAGGGATCACATTTTGGTCGTTGCGGATGTCTGGTTTGACTTCTGTTTATGGCAAGAAGCCAAGCAAACAATACCAAGTGACCCTGTCGATCGAAAGAGTAAGACAGGGACAAGCCCTACGATGTTAATATACCCTGAGCGCTGCAGAATTGTCATTCCGAAATAACGAATATGCAAAACTACCTTTGTAGCATCGCACAGTCTCTTGTAACCTCAGGTAGCAAACAGCACATTCCCATGTGCCACAATGACCTCCGTACTTGGTGCACAGACAGTGAGAATAGTTCCATAAATTAGACCTGCTGAAGGGCAATGTCACCATATTTACGTTCCCCTAAGAGGATATGGGACCTCACCATTGATGATGAAGCCATTCATGCTGCTAGCTCGTAATAGAACACTAGGGATAGTCCCACCTCTATTGCTACAGACATTGTCGTGTTTTACTTTCCTTAGACCTTCCTCTTCTGTTGTCATGCTACGATTGCTTCCATCTTCTCTTTTGAGGCTTGCCAGTATTTTGACAATGTTACCTTCCAATAGGCGATTTGCCACGCCGATCATTCGTCTAATTGCTGACGGCCGAGGCGCAGTTTCTTATAACAAGCTTTTATGGGCTGATTAGGATGTTGCGGAACTTATGGATCGCAGAGCCGAGGTTACAGGAGTTTGTCTCCCGATGTGCACAGCTGAGGCAGTGTCTCTATGCTACGATATAGCATACTAACAGCTCCTTAACCGTACCGACGACTCTTCAACACACATCGTTGCGTTTTAAGGCCTATTATAGAGAGTAGCTATTCAGCGCCCCAGAAACTGCATGGAGTTCAAGTATCCAAACAGGGTGAGAAAGAAAGGCTTTTATGTACTACCAAGTAGGAGTACTTACCTGCTGAGGCAGTAGAGAACCGGTTTCGTAAGTAACCGTTACTAATACCACTTCCTGCTACTATCACTCCCTTTGGCTTTAAGTTTGAGATACGGGATGTTGATAGTAAGCTTGGGGTGCTGAATGGTCACCATCATGTTTTAGTTCAGATGCAGCTCAACTGCCCAAATACTGCGGTGGTATGAACTCCAAGGAAAGTAAATTGGCAAAAGCTTCACCGACGATTTAAGCAATTTAATTTCACAAGAATATCACTAATAGCACGAATGTCTGTCTAAACAAATGAGTTACTCTAATTTCTGTATGCTATGCACCTTGTTTGATCTTGTTCCAACGTGTTGTGCTGAACAGGGCAAGTCTAGCTATTTCAATATCTTTACCAGAATTGTGTATTATTTCTTTGCAAATACATTTGCAAAGACAACATACACATCAACTTTTCTTGTACATGTACAGCAACCTGGCTAATGTTTTGGAAGCCAAGTGCCTTGCTCTTGGTTTGCCCCTTCAGTTGCTCTCATCCAACTCGGGCGATTCTTGACAAAAAGTTCAACATCTGCTTTGCCTTTCTCTATAGTTTCCAGTCCGTCAACTCCGCCAATCATCACTGCAGCCACAGTGTCGTTGAAGCTTGACCTGCGGTACAGAGTTGATCCACAGTCTCCGCAAAAGTAACTCGTCATGACATTGCCCGTCGCGACTTCTTTGGCATAGGTTTTAAGCGTCCCCTGAAGAACCTTGAACCCATCAAGGGGCAGAAGGATGTTGTTGGTGTTTGTAGAGCCGGAGAATTTGCGGCAGTCAATACAATGGCATCGCATCTGGAACAAATGGGCTTAGCATAATACAGGTATCGAAAGTCAAAAGTCTGCACAATACCCTCACAATTATGTCGCCATCGAAAGAGAGGCGATTCATGCCACAAAGATAGCTGGACTCGAACATGGTAAAGAGAGTTGGCAGCTCAGAAGGAAAAATTTGTCCCGTAAACTGTGATCCAATCTGTCACATGTATCTACAAAGCTTAAGAGGTGATGAGGAATATTTCAATTCTTGAGGAGATTCTGACAGTATTTATAACTCAGCTCATTCCCTCTTATCACGCAGATGGCTGGTATTTCCTCAAAGTTCCGTGCATTAATCCAGCACATGACGTAAATCACCGGAGATATGATAACTAAACCAGGGATCGTGAAGACATTGCTTTGTTGTTTTGGAATTAGCGCTCCTCGTGTGCTTGGTGCCACTGCTCGTCATAATAAACTGCCATGGTTTTACTGTGTAAGCAGTGCTGGTCTAGGGAATGAGGTAGAGTATTATTAGACAAGATCCTCTTGGCTTTACCTTCTACATACTTAGTGTACCCAAGGGCCGGATATAAGAAAAGCGTGTCACAGGTAAGCATACATCTGCCAGCGTCAGCTGATATTTTCAATAGCCCACCCCTCCATAAGTCCGGTACCTATTGCAGGGTTCGGATATAAAGCCCACGAACGACCCACGGCCCCTATTGTCGGACATAAGTTTTCAAGCTTCACTTTTTACCTTATCCAAGTAATCGGAATGCTGTTTTCCCACAGCCACATCTATACAGGGAAATAATCGCTCAGCTTGGCATGGGGGACATGCAACCTACCTCCAGAGGTCAACCACACAATGGCGAGAAGAAGCGTCGAAATCGAGCAGCATTGAGCTGTGTTCCTTGCCGGGAGCGCAAGTCAAAGTGCGATAGACAGATACCATGTTCCGGCTGCAGAAATCGGAAAATGGTGCATTTGTGCTACTACTTTGCGAAGCAGCGGAAACACGGCCGCGATGCATCATCCGACAGCCCACAAGCATCGGATAACACCGCCCAATGGGGAAATTCACAAAATGGCTCCAATTACAATTCCCTTGGTGCGTTGTATCAGCATGAGAATGGAGGTGTTACATACAAAGTTCGGCAATCGCACTGGTCGTCTGCTTTGCCAAGTTTGTCAGAAACGCTCAGCACCCCAACACTGTCGACTACATCGCCACACCTCGCTCCCTTGCAACTTGGCAAGTCGGATTCAACGAATCGGAGCACGGGGAACGCAGAATCCTGTTCTCAGCTGCTCTTGTCTTTGCCCGCCAAACAGTATTGCAAATATTTCGTGTCGCGCTTTTTTGCCGTCTTCTCTCCGCTGATCCATGTGCTTCACGATCCCACTTTTCATCGCGAGTACGAAGACTTTTTACAAGATCCTAAATCCGTGCCACTTTCATGGCTGGGTTTGCTATTCACTATACTGTCGCTCGCGACTATGACACTGGATGATGATGACTGGGTACTGGGACGATCTGGGTAGAGAAGCCGATGGGCCGAGCAACGTCAAGGCCATCGCCAACCGGTTCAGAAAGGCTGCTATGAGCTGCCTTGAGGCAGACGATTATATGTCCCGCCACCGGCTTTCTACTCTACAGTGTTTAGTTTTGATGATATATGCCATCAATCACTCTCAAGGGAGTGGTTCAAGTTGGCCTCTGTTAGGTATGCAGCAAGGCTATTCGGCATGTCAGCTCTCCATCGTTGGTTCCTACTAACACAAAGTCCAAGGGCTCACTGTGCATGTTGCCATATCTTTGGGCTGCCATGTCGATGGCGAAAGTCTAGGTATGAACTATATAGAATCTGAGCAGCGAAGACGGTGCTGGGCCTGCCTAAAGGTGCTCTACATGATACAGGCTTTGTCTTTTGGCAATGTCGGTCTGTTCGCCTTACCAAAGTTCCAAGTCAGGCTGCCGATGGATGTCGACGATGATGATATACGTCCAGATTCGCTGCCAACTCAGGTAGATGGACCAACGCAGATGACCTACATGCTTCTCAAAGTCAAGCTGTACAGTCTCGTGGATCAGATAGCTGACCAAATCCTCGGCGTGGAGCCTCCTTCACACGCAAGCATCGCTGCTCTTGACGCGGCCATTGAGCGCGAGCAAGAACACTGGGATACAATATATCGTAGCCATCTTCGAAGCGACAAGATTCAGGGATTTCAGCGAGTCCACTGGAACATCTTGCACAGCCATGCGCATCAGATTTACCTGCTAATCCACCGGCCTCTATTCGGCGAACCGGCTGAGAGCGGCTTTCTACAGCGGTCTAGGGCCAGATGCATAACATCCGCGACTGCTCTGTTGGACATCCATGCGCTTTTGTCTGACGAACAGCGCTTTCGGCAGTTTCGATGGTATGGATTCGGCTTGGGGAGTTTTCACGCATTCCACGGTGCAGTGACTCTGGCAGCTGCTATCCTTCAGGACAGAGATGGTGAATCAAGCTACGAAATGCAATCGGTTCTAAACGAAACCACCAACAGATTCCAATCTCTTTCGGGAAGAAGCCCAATCTGCGCCAAAGCATACACAATTCTCAAATATCTTCAGTGAGCATCCCTACCGTGAACTTGATGAATTGAAGCTCAATAGGTTTAGATCGCTGATATCGGATCATTTTCGACTCCCACTTTCTGGCGAGAGTGAACCGTCGACTCCCCTTTCGACCATGATTGCTGCACAGCTGCAGGCAGCCAGATGGCTTAGCCCAGCAACGGTGGATTGGGTAAGGTTGCCTGACAAACGGCTTGCATTGAAAAAAATCGTTACTAACATGAATGCATTAAAGGAGAAGTGGAATAAATTTATAGAAGCCACAGAGTTTTGAATCGATCAAGGTAACCCATTTGTTATGCCGCAGTTGGTATTCAAGATCTTCCCTTGTTGCAGAGGGGACATACAAGCTTCACTCGGCATATACAGCTTGTCGACTTTTACTAGAAAAATGTACAAACAGACTGAAAAGGGACGTGATTTCGGTTATCTCAATGGAAAAAAAGGACGATGCCAAGAGATCATGATCAACGTTGCAACGACCCCACACTTTTCAAAACATGTACCCGGGATCGATGGTATGGATCTGCGAAACAAGCTTTTTGAGCCCTGCCAAGACGTGCCATGATAGGACACGGATCGACGTCCTTTTTGTTTAGCATCTCCTCCCATCACTACTTCTTTTTAGTGGCCGCTACTATCGCCGCCTCTTTCTGCTCACTTGGATGCTGGTGCTATGTTGGCATTTGAGCACGGGGCTTTGGATGTGACAACAAGACAAGATGCATATGAATCACAGCAGTCCTACCCGAAAGAGATGTTAGTGCTATCTATCCCATTGGATGTCGATACGAGCGGGCAACAAAGTCCGCAGTACATGAGGTATCGCCTGGTACTGTTGGGTAACTCGTATTTCTTGGTGGGATATTGAGTAGTGGATATGCGGAGGAGTGGGAAGTGGCAGCATCGTCGCATGCACAAGCTGCCACCTAGGCAACTGGGTTAGCTGCCCGGCACAGCCTCGATGCTATACGAGGTCCCTTTGGGTATTTCATGCAGCGTCTAATTGGCACGGCAGGACACGATACTCGTGTGGCGGTAGCGTGCATTCACCAGGCGGTCTAGACTTGGACACTGAGCTGGACGATATATGAGACTCCTGCTTTGTAAGACTTCAAATACGAGTATATTCTGAGCGTGGTGGCACAAACTTGGGCGCTTCAGGCGGCAATGATTGACCACGATAACCACTGGCAACCTCTGGCAACCTCTGGTATGGATGTTGCACAGGAGGGGGAAAGGAGGGAAAAGAGGGAGAAGGCTCTTTGTAACAAGATGTTGGTTCTGTTGATACAAGTACTCTGGTCTCACAAGAGTGTCCGATACCTAATCAAAACGCCGTCTCCATTTCGTGCTTCTTGTACAACACTGTAGATGACCGCCCTCTCATATTCACGGTACAGCACTGTAGCACTAGGCTAATATAGCGCAAAGGCAGGGATGGCAAACTCGGTGTTGGTGAGCGGAGAACGGGAGGAGTTGGAGTGAATTAATAATGAAGGAATGTTGACACTGAAAGGCTGCGATGCAAGGGGTAAGAACATGGTTATCAATAGTCGTAAAAGTAGTGGCAGTAGCAGGCAGATACTAAAAGTGCAGAATATCTGCTACCCACCTAGTACTAGACAAATAACTGAATCTTTGGTGAAAATATCCTTTTTTCCATCCTGTTCTGACACTTGTATCTCACGCAGTCGCTGGTGTGTGTGCTGGATACCAGACTTGTGGTGGTGAAATGGCTACCTTTACACAAGCCAAGTAAATATTAATCGATGGTGCTTGAGAATAGGCCTGTCAACTACGGTTTCTCTCGCATCACTTTCTTACTTCAAGAGACTCAATAGAAGCCCGCGTGATTCTCATCATCACATCATCACATCATCACCCTGTTCAAAGATTGATGCAAGGGGGCCCAGGAGAGTCGAAGCACACTTGGAAGTTGGATTGCCTATTTGGGATGCTGACTCATCCAGGTG
Source organism: Trichoderma pleuroti (assembly GCA_001721665.1). Classification (NCBI taxonomy): domain Eukaryota; kingdom Fungi; phylum Ascomycota; class Sordariomycetes; order Hypocreales; family Hypocreaceae; genus Trichoderma; species Trichoderma pleuroti. The sequence continues at coordinate 43,046 of MDJU01000041.1, forward strand.
ATGGCACTGAAGTACCTCTGTTGGTAGGGGAGACAGACAAGAACGCACATGTCTTGATTTGACTCCCTTGCTGGGAGATTTCCAAGTTGTTAGTAGTAGTACTACCTAGTAGGAAGAGATGCAGCCTCGACGATGGATGTACAGGGAGGTACCTGGGAGTAGAGGCTGAGCGTCCAATGCACGGTCTGGGTACGGGTACGGTACCTGTAACACGCAGCAGCAATTACTAATGCGGAGGTTCCCTGAATTGTCCGTCATCCATCCAGGTACCCCTGAGCAAGTGCCGTTGGCCAAGCATCTGCCAAGTGACTGGTAAATTCAACCTCTGCCACTACTTGAATACGAGCTGGTAGAGAATATCGACATCTTTCTTGTTGGATCTGTTGTTTGTTAGTACTACTACCAAGTTTGGGGCGTGGGATGCTGGAGAATTGATACAAACATGCAGCCGTTGCTCTTGATTACAACTGTACTATATCTAACAAACGCCCCTTTCGGCACAAATACCTCGGCCATCGAGGGGTTGAATCAGCTACTGTCCAAATGTCGATATCCCAATGTGGGCATTTTGGCAATACGAGGCTGCGGGCCTTGTGGAGACTGGAAAGGGCTACATGTCAGGTCTGGCATGTCGCATCGGGGAGATGGATGCAAAGTGCATATTCCACGAAGCTCATCATGTCAAGGTACCCTGCTGGCTAATTATACTCGAACTCACCTCGTCATCATCTTTCTCTTCTACTTAATACTACTTAGTACAATTACAATTACAATTACAGGCCAATTCAGTTGTTGGATTCAACATACCTGCACACTCACCCCCCCCCCCTTTTTTTTTGTTCTTTGCCCATCGCTGCCCTTTCTTATCCCAGATATTTTGTCCTGTCCAGACCCCCAATCTCCAGAGGGGGCGGGCGGGTCGCGTCGAAATTGGTTCGTCGGACGCTAAAACCGTGGCTAACAGTGAACCAATTCAATTTGCTGCGCTATTCAATCGCCTCCCTACTAGCGCCAGTCGCGCGCAACTTGCAACGCTTCAACCCTCGCACCGCAGCCTGATCGCCTTGATCCAGGGCTTTTTCTTGCCTCTTGTCCTTCTCGCCTCCTCGCTGGGACCGGCAGATCGAGGTCCCCAATCACAAAAAAAATACGCCAGGATGCTGCTAAGCTTTAGCAACAAGCACATTGTGCACTCGCTGCTCGCCGCGTCGCTCGTCTTTGTGTCGTTGCTCATCTACGTCTGGAACGTCCACCTGGTCCCTGGCGATGCCTTTCGCTCGCACAGAGACCACGACCGGGACGACATGTGCCCCCGGGGCTCGCGGCGGCATGGGAACTCGACGTACTGCGTGCCCAAGGAAATCGGCGGCATCAGGTGGAAGCGACCGGCCGAGGCCAGCAAGATCATAGCCCTCATCTTCTACGGCCGCCGGTCCACCGTGTCCATTCTCGACTGCTATCTCAAGGTATGAGCGGTGGTCAATGCGGCGTGTGCGTCTGGCGGTGCTAATCGACGGGAAACCATATACAGCGCAACCTGGTCAAGAACGGAGGCATCCTCGACGGCGTCATCTTCCTCCAGCGAACAACCGACGAAGACGATCTCAAGTTCCTCGACACACTTCTCAAGAGCGAGCCCGACTACATGAAGTGGGACATTGACATGACCGAGGGCGGCTTTGCCTCGTCCTACGACCAGATACAAGACGACGTGATGTACATCAAGATGGACGACGATATTGTATGAACCCAGCCCCAAAGAATTGCACAGTGTGTTGAGCTGAGCTGACATGTGTGTTGCCAGGTCTACATCGAAGATTCCGCCATCCCCTCCATGGTCACGACCCGCGCTGAGCACCCCGAATTCTTTGTCGTCTCCTCCAACGTCATCAACCAGCCTCTCATCAGCTGGATACACTGGAATCTCGGCGCCGTCAAGGCCTACCTCCCCGAACTGAACAAGGCGTATCCTGCTCCCCAGCCCGGCAGCAAGCTGGATTGGCGCCCTTCGCTGCTCCCTTCCTGGCAAGGGGCCGATGACTTCCAAGTCAGCGAGTGGAACCCCCCGGACCACCAGAAGCACCGCTGGCTGCCCGTCAAAGGCCACAGCGACCACATTCTCGATCGCACGCCCATTGTCGAGACAGAGTACGACCCGTTTGGTCCTGGCTGGAAGAAGTGGCAGGTCGCCGCCCAAGAGCACTACAGCTTGTTTGAGAACATTGAGAACAACAATCTGCGCCAATACAGCTTCCGAACATGGGATTTTCAGCTGAAACGCATGGGTATTCAGTTTATCTGCATGATGGGCAAGGACATTAATCTGGCCAAGCCCATTGCGGGCGACGACGAGCATCACTTTGCCGTCACTATGCCTGAGCAGACTGGTAGACGTACGTCTCTTCCCTTTCCCCCTTGGAAAACAATCACTAACATTTTTTGTCTACAGATGCTGTTGCTGACGGTGGCGGCGTTGTGGCACATTTCAGCTTCGGTGCCCAAGCAGGCGACGAAAGGATTGAGCAAACCGATGTTCTTGACCGCTACCGGATCTACGCTGAAGAAAACATCTGCAAGGGACCCCTACTTTGGGACCCCATCTTAGATAGTCACAACGTCCCTTGACCTGGGATCTTGGCTGTTCTTTTCAACGACAAGTGTATCATGTACATCCTCTTCTAACATTTCGAAGCGATCCGTTGTTTTTCTGGCGAATATGGAGTTGGGCTTGCGGCATTGGTTTATTTCTAGACGGGTTTTGGAACACCAAAAAGTTGCAAGGGGAGAAAACCTTTGGAGTTGAATGGGGAGGAGAAATATTACACTGGGGGGGGAGCGACCAATTTGGTGGTCTTTTTTTTTCTTGGGCAAATTATTTAATACCCTTGACTAAAGCAAGGCACATTAATATCTAGAATGCCGACACGGGAATATAATGAACTCGGCACATGCCATCTTATAGATTACCTGGATAGACGTTTTTACATGGTATCAGCTCGCGCATTTGGCAGTGGAAGCGGGATGAGGGAAGCCTGAACAATTGAGAATATGAATGACAAGGCGCCATGCCTCTTGTTGTCTTTGAAGAAGGTCGAGTCAGCAATATTGCTCGGCTCATGATGATTCACTATAGATTGATGTGGCATAATTGAGTATCCTACTTCTTAGTCACATCCCCCTTCATCTATCCATGCATTGCTCTAGGTTTAATGTTTGGGTGCGGCGGTAAAACAGAGAAAGAAGCTCTTCTGCAGCCCAAGTTTGCCATCCAGCATCCCAGCGACTACGGTGAGTTTAAGTGTGAGATGCGATGCAAAGGAAAGCCTTAATTTACTGCTACAGATCCTTGCAGTAGCTGAAGTACGAGAGGTGCTCCTGAAAAAGTGGCTTCTTAGTTGATGATATTCTTGAGCTTGCCACATGTTTGAGCTACTTGACTGGCCCAGGCTCGGTCGTTTACGTCTGCGTGTATCGCAGTCTAACTTCAGACAATTCTTTGATGGACAATTACAAACACACCGACGGGATGTAAGAAATATATTATTGTAATATACACTTTAAATATACCGCATTTTTGAGAGATCGGACATCCACAAGAATGCCGCTATATCGACAAACTCTCGTGTCTCTTAAGTGCACTCTTGCAGCCTTTAATATTATAGACCATCTGGGTTGTTACAAACCATTCCGGTGCATAAGCCACTTCCAAGTGACACAATCTGCACATCATGAGAAATATGATGGAATCCTTCGTCGTGTCGGCGAGGTACGTACCTCAGCCTGATGCTGTCAGAATGCATGTTGGGCACCGCCACTCGACAGCCTAACATCAATATATGTATGTACGCAATGCGCTTTCTCTGCCTCCATCTACCATCATCACGTCCATCTACTCTCCATACTTACTTTCAATCGCATCGATCCCATTGAAAACCCTTTAATCATAGCCTGATACCATCGCTATCGCTATGCTACTCGTTGCACCATGGCGCCGCTCAGCATTATCTGTGTTGGCGCCTAGTAGCCTTGTGCGACTGAGATTCCGCCAGCAGCTAAAGGCATCACCATTTTACGCTCTGAGAATACCAAGCTGCTCTAGAGAATACGCAAATTCCAAGAAGAAGAAGAAGAAGAAGAAACAGGCCGCAGATGGTGCGGATGTCCGCCAGCCTGCAAATACCGCCAAGTCTATAGAAATTGGGTCGCCGTTGTTGTCCGAAGCATTTACCACGGTGGACTTGGTGCCGAAACAACCATACAAGATCGGAGATGGTCCGACCCTATCGCAGGAGCAAGAGGACTTGGTTTCACGTGCAGTTGAGGGCAACAACGTCTTTTACACCGGCTCGGCAGGCTGCGGGAAATCGACAGTGCTAAGAGAAATCAGGCACCGCCTCATAGGAATGGGTAAGAATGTCCATGTTTTGGCACCGACAGGCAAGGTGGCCATGGATAATCGCGGCACGACGACCTGGTCTTTTGCCGGATGGACACCCAATACGCACAAATTCACTCTATCCGAGCTCAAGGCATTTGTACCGGGCCGTATACTGCTGGAGCGGTTTAGGAATGCCGACACAATCATTCTGGATGAGGTTAGCATGGTGGAAGCCATGCATTTTGATCGACTGAATGAAATCATGAAGGCCGCGTACTCTCCATTTGACGAGAGATCTTCTCTTCCCTTTGGCGGCACTCAAATCATTGTCACGGGGGATTTCTGCCAGTTGCCCCCGGTCAAGCCATTCTTGCACTGTTTCGAATGCGGCAGTGATCTTGTACAGAACAAACAACAACAAACATACAACTGCCCAAACACGGAGTGCGGCGCTTCCTACCATGATGATGATAAATGGGCCTTTAGAAGCAAAGCATGGGACGAGTGCAATTTTGAGCATGTGTATCTCAAAGAAGTGCACCGGCAAACAGACCCAGAGTTTGTTAATCTGCTACAAAAATATCGACTTGGCCTGCGGATGAACGACTCTGACCTTGGTCTTTTGGCCAATTGTAACAAAACCACGGATTCTTATGCAGTGAGGCTTTTCCCCACACGGGAAGAAGTTCGAAAAGTCAACGACACTGAGTTTCGGCGCATCGATGCGGCCGTACAGACTTACAAGTGCGTAGATGTATTTCTGTGGAATGAGGAACAACATCCGCATTTACGCAGCAAGGGAACAAGAAATGCGGACAATTCTCTAAAAGAACTAAAGGATCACACCTTTGAGATTGAACTCAATCTGAAAGAGGGAATGCAAGTCTTGCTCCTTCACAATATCGATATATCATCGGGCTTGGTCAATGGCGCTCAAGGAGTCATCATGGGCTTTGAGCCATATAAGAATGCACCTCCCGACTTTGAGATACGTGATGAGGGTCTGCCCGTATACTGGCCAGAACGCGATTTGAATAAGAAGAAGATTTTGGAGTTTATGATGGGATGTAAGAAAGCTGAGGGGTGGCCGATTGTTCGGTTCAACAATGGCATAATCAAGACGATATACCCTATATGCCAGTCAATTTTATATGGAGACACGAGGCCATATACACTCCTGGGCCGAATTCAACTTCCATTAGCTGCTGCGTGGGCGTTGACTGTCCACAAATCCCAAGGGATGACACTGGATAACGCAGTTGTGAACCTCACCCGAGCATTTACAGACGGCCAAATATATGTGGCCTTATCTAGAGTGAGGACATTGGCCGGACTCAAGGTACAGGGCGATCTAGCCTCTCTGCAGCGTTTTAGAGGAAATCAGCAAGTATTGCGATGGCTGATAGAGAAATTTGGTCAGAGTATTGTACGGAGTAGTGGGTGAATGATTATGGAATGACTGGGGTATGTTTTCCACGGAGTGTCTAATTTGTTATGATGAGTTGAATAAGACATGGAAAAGCTCTATGCGATTGTTAGTTATATCTAAACACCATGCGCTACTTTCTAAAACTCGAGACAGAGACGATTAGCAACTAGTCATCGAGTTTGCTTTGGACCTCCATTATGCGTCTTTGCAAACGATAACTTCATGCAGTTGCAAAGCCAATTGACAGGGGGAAGGTGTAACGAGACAAACAAGAATATTCAGTACCACGTTAACAATGTCATATGCATTCCCAACAAATGGGATGTATTTAACAGATTTGTTCTCGTCAATGAACAGCACTAGCATAGCTTCTTTAGAGAACTGACCAATTAACTGAAAGACAAATGAAGTTTCGTCTTATATTTAAGGTAATAGGCGCTCATAGTCTCGGTTGCTATTGTAAAAACGGTTACCCTAACGCATTAATAGGCTTATGCTATTTGATCTTAATATAGTAACAGAGTAATGCCATCCCCGCAACGCCGCATAGCTTCACATAATCTCCGGTTGAAACTTCTACAACAGGCAGGCTACAAACCCCATGCTAGGAAGTCCCACTCACCGTAAGTTGGTTTCTTTCCCTGCTTAGGTGGGTGTGTGATCGTAGATTAGAAATTTTATTTTGTCTAGGCCGCTTCCTTGATCAATTTACGTCCGCGAGAGATGGGTTTGGAATGCACGTTTGTGGGGATACAGTTTAACCGCATTAACGCAGGCAATACTGACCAAGAACAAACAAGTAGCTAACCCCCGAAGCCTCATGGTTCTCTGCTTTTACCCCTCATTATTGACAAAGAAAAGAATGTAAGCAACTGAGTTACCTACGTAACATAGGTATTTATTAATAAAGACTTCATGTTCGACCTTTGCCAACCTTTTCCGGTGTCTTCGACATCATTATTCTCGAATTCCCTTTTGGAAGCACTTTGTTCAACTCATATTTCAGTACCCAAATACACAACATATCAAGATGCTGCTACTTTCTTTTCTTCCTTTTGCGGCAGCTAGCATGGTTAGTGCTCGGGACAATTATGCCGAGACTAAAGAACCATCGAGCAGCAATAAACATTCTTGGTTTGGAGGCAAATTCAAAAACCTTGTTGTTTTCGGAGACAGTTACACAGATGAGTCGAGGTTAGGCTATTTCACAGCCCATAATAATACGCCTCCCCCGGTGGGCTTACTGCTTCCCGAGTCCCTTGATGCTTCTGATGGTGGGCGCGTTTGGCCCAGGTGTATGTATTCCCTACTTGAACCCTACTATGCCAAAGAATGATTTAACATATGAGAAAAAGACGTCAGTCAATATTCAGGTGCAAAGCTCTACAATTACGCCATCGCTGGCGGGATATGTCAGTAGCCCTTTGCACTTTACCCAGCATCCGTTGCGAGAGCACATGCAGTAACGACAAAGGCTAAATATCCGTCCGGCTAGGTACATCAAGTATCGTGCCGCAAGCCAGAGCAACTCCCAAAGACCTTTACGCAGCTATTTTGGAAACAGAGATGCCTACCTGGCTCGCTGATTCTCACTTGGCGAGTGCCGTCTCGCCACATCAAAAGTTTTACACTGGCTCAGCCGATGACACTCTTTATGCCATGTGGATTGGCGTCAATGACATTGGCAAGAAGAACATATTCATTGATAGCCAGACGCCTGGAACTTCGCTCATAACCTTCACTGACTGTGTGTTCACCGCTTTTGACCGCATTTATAAAAATGGCGGGCGGAAGTTTGTGTTGATGAATGTCCCTCCGCTTGAGCTGCATCCGATCTACGCGACGCCTGAAAACAAAGGAGTTCCTCCAGGCACACCAGATTGGCCAAATAAGCCGTCCAACCTCACCGAGGTTTCTTTCAAGATGTATGAATACACGAGTGCAGTGAATGACATCTTCAAGTTCCAAGTCCCATTCCAGCAACATGTTGCCAAGAGATATCCGGGTGCTAAGTGGGCAATCTACGGTGAGCATGAGCTTGTTCTTTCGTTATAGCTATTCCAGTATTGGCTTATTAATTTTAATATGACTTTTAGATGTAAATTCTTTATTTAGAGACATCCACCAGCACCCGCAAAAGTATTTAAACGGTACAACGCCTCTGGATGTACTCGACTTTATACACCATTGCGAGGCGGGCGCGGCAAGTTGCACAGATTTACCGGGTGATAGAGATTCGTTCATGTTCTATGACTCGCTTCATCCTTCTGAACAAGTCCATCGTGTCGTAGCTCAGAATTTTATGGACGTGATCAATGGTGGGAGTAAATTCGCAACTTATTGGTAGCTGTTGTCGAATGTTTTATTCTTTTATTTAGCAAAGCATGACGAGTATCTTGTAGAAATAGAAAACACTTTCACACCTCAAATGTTAGGTAATACTTTGCATGAGTGCTAGCTACATGTAGGCTGTTCTTATTTCTGTCTTATATGCAGTTTATTCACGTCGTTTCTAGTGAAAAACTTCAAAGTGGCTGTAGGGTGGCTGGGCATGGACTTCTTGGCAACCTCAGTGAGACCATGTCCGGTACTGAGGGGATATTCCTGATCTGGAATTGTACATAAGACGTGGATTCTGGAATCTTCCAGTTCTGATATAAAAACACAGCCCTTCTAGATAGATCGAAATCCATGGTTTTGTCGGATCGATGACAGTATCATGCTATGGCAGGTAGCTAAAACTCTTCAATCTATTCATGATATCGGCACAGTGTATTAGCTATAGGTGTATTATTGAACCATTATATCTCATGAAAAAAAAAAACAAGTCGAATCGAGCATTGTTTTCGGATATAAGTGTTGTCGTTTATGTGACCTGGGGACGGGAGCTATTGTATGGACGCTCTCTACTCGATATATGGACATGGATCAATGTATCTACCTGTAACCTCTAGGTGGATTCAAGTGCTGTAAGTGCTATGAACTACGGAATACAGCGCACTTTTAGTGGAGAAATGTTACGTAAGCCAGAAAGATACATCTTAGTAGGTACCGCATCTTCATGGAGAATCATTATAACGTTCATTATGTTAACTATAGAGACTTCATGCTTGCTTGCTCAATGCTTCACGTCGAGATGAGCTATTGGGATCAAGGTATGGCCGCTCTCCCAGCCCGACGGCTCTATTGCCGAATCGTTCACCCAAACCAGTGTAATCATAGGTGGCAGTGTGGAAGACACTCCGGTTATCCCAGATGGCTATTCCAAGCGGTTAGCTTTGACAACCTTGTGACGATGTAAATAAAAGAGACTTACCAATGTCATTGGGGTTCTGCCATCTGAAACGGACTTGTAGGTCATGGCCGTCGTGAACGAGATCCAAGAACCACTGCAGGAGCTTCTTGCTCTCTTCATCTGTGAGACCGTTGATGTGCTTAACGTGGCCACCAACTGGGAAGATACTCTTCCATCCGGTGACGGGGTTGGTTCGAACAACAGGGTGAATAGCCTTGAGTTCAGAGCCCACGTTCTCGGGAGCTCCACGAGGCTTGTCATACAGCTCGAAGCCGGATCGCTTGGCAATGTCACCGAAGCCGGGCTGCTCAAAGGTAGCAGTCAAGGACTCAAGGAATTTCTGGTAAGGCTCGCTGATGCGGTCATAGATTTCATAACCAGAGGCCCAAAGGGTATCTATCTCATGTTTAGAAATTGTATCATGAAAGACAGATGTAATTGTTCATTATCACTTACCACCTCCAGTCTTGGGAAGCGTGACAAGTCGTAGAGAAGTGTAATCAGCCGGGACAGGCTCAAAGGCGATATCACTGTGCCAGCCAGCGGCCTTTTGCCTCTTGGGGCTAAGTTCATCGGGCTTGGCTTGCTTGTAGAATTTGTCAAACTGCTTGGAGCTGATGGTGCTAATCTCGGGATCATTGCCACCAAGTTCTCGCTCATTGTTCAAGAGAGGGTGGATGTGCAGGCCGGATGTGGCGGGCCGTCCAGTCAACTTGCCAAGTCTGAGGATAAGTTCCTTCTGGAGGTCGTTGGTGAGATTGTCCTGGGCACGGAAGAAAACGACACCACGTTGTGAAACTATGAAGGGGTTGGATGAGCCATTGTGATTTCATAGATTGTTTTAAGTGTACTTACTGGTGACTGCAAGCTCTCGAAGGAGCTCATCAGAGTTGGGGGCATTGAGCCAGTCTACGAGATTGGTCTTGGGGAATTCACGACCAATGACTGGAGTGATGTCGAAAGACTCAAACTGGTCTAATGTTCCAGTGAGGGGAATGGTCTGTTGAATCTTGGTCTTGATAGGGACATTGTGGATGACCACAGGTGCCTCAACTGCTGCGGGAGCCATTGTTGCTGATGTATTTGTATAATCAAAGATCTGCACACTTTCGATATATCTGATGAACAACAGGTTGATATCTCCTCAAGATATGATTTTGTGGAATTCAAACTATACTTATACGGCAGTACCAACCTATTCCTCGTATTCTGCCCTGGGTATTGCTCAATTTGTTACCTATGAGCATGCCATCAACACCATTCAACGCCATCTGCTTGCGTGCTAGGAATCAAACCACCATCCATGTTTACATCCTTTAGCCTCATTCACATGAAGCCAATTACTGACGCCGGTTTGTGCGACATCAATTGGCAAATTGCGTCAGTGAGGGGAGAGAAGCTCACTAATAGAGCCTTTGATATCAAACCGCATAGCCCTACGGATTTAGGGATCTCGGCCATTCCAACATTCGGCGTATGAAACATGCGATTGGAGCATTCAGTCGGACTGTCGGTTGAACCAGGTCATCAGCAAGCTGTAGGTTCAGTTACATTACATGGTCTCTAGCTCCTGTAGGAATAGTAGAGGCATCCATGATGGCAACAAGTCTGCATCCCAAGGCCTACACCCGGGACCTCGCACGACTAGTCACATCTCCAAAGCGACGGTGCGGATGTCTCTGAAGCTGGAAATATCGCATCATACGCGATAACCGCAAACGGAGCGGCTCACCGTATGGCGTATTCAACGGCAATCAGCTGCGCTTCTCGGACGCGGGGGTGCAATGCATAGACCCCTCAGCTTTAGAATCACATCAACCCGTTGTCGAAGCACGACACCAGGGCAGAACAGGCTGTTAGGCCATCGAGACGAGACGGGTAAGCCATATGAAAGTCGCGTGCGGCAAAAGCGACATGTGCGTTGCGCCCCCAATGGATAAAATGTGCCCGAAACCCCTATCTCGGCAGCTCATGTAAATAACCCAGAATTGCGTGCTTCGGGCGCATGTTGGATTGTTGGTGAATCGCGGGTTGCCGTTTGTGGTGAACATCAAGGTCGTGATGGCGTGATTGTGCCCGCCACTCGCACAATGAATTGTTGGAGATAAGGTGCATCACGCTGCATAACACCTGGATATGTCAGCTTTCATGAAGGGAAAAAAAGAAACTTTGTTCCACAGACGGGCGCTTGAAAGAGAAGAAAAACAATTGAAGTTGTGATGAAAAAGTGCCAAGTCGTGTGTAACTGAGAGAAGGCTTGGGTATTAAGCAGACCTCGACTGCTTCCATCACTTCGTCGACTTCCATTATACCAAAGCAATACCCGAGAAGAGCGGCAAAATACGTAACTGATTGTGATTATAGTTTAAACTGATAAGAAGAATACTGCCGAGCATCTGCAATTGTATCTACTGCGCATATGCATGATCTCATCCCTCCGGGGTAGCGATCTGAGGGATGGAGGCCAGGGTCCGGGTTTCAAGTCCACCTCGATATTGGTAACAACTAGCTGCTCATTGGTACCCCGGACGGCATATCTGAATAATAGCTATCTAGGTTCCATCGAGTCTAGCCCTTTCGTCGTAATTGCTTGGGTTATTCTCATCATACCTTCCCGCACCTGCCGGGTCTCCAAATATTGTTTCTTGGCTCGTTGCGTGCGATCGCCACGTTTATACATCAAGGCGGACTTTATAGATAGTGTTATTATATAACCAACCTTGGGGGAAAAAGTGACGATGTGTAAATACTGAGAGCGGTCCCCTTCTTTTCCCTCTCCAGCATTCTCCATCCCATCTGCAGACACCATGGCGACCGTACTTGCGAGAGGCGGAAAGGACCTGTCTTCGGTCTCAACAACCTCATTAGATAGCAGTTCGCCACCGCTGGGAGCTCCGATAGTTGAGAGACGTTCGTGGTTCAAGAGGGGATCAAAGATCGACAGAGATGCCATTGCAACGCAGGTATGTTATCATCGAGTCAATTGTTTCATGTAGCTGTGCTGACATGACTGCAGCTTTCCGTATTCGACGACCCGGACACGGCTGAAAAATACCAGCCGAGACCAGACTGGTGATTAAATGCAACTCGAATTTGTCCAAAAGGCAAGATGGCTGACATGAAAATGAATTAGGGAAAATATCCATAGATTCGACCCTTCTTTCCGATGGACATGGCGTGAAGAGGGCAAACTCATCCGGAAAATGGACTTTTACATTACATTTTGGGCATGTATAATGTTCATGGCTCTCGAACTTGACCGCTCCAACCTTTCGCAAGCATTGACCGATAACTTCCTTTCGGATCTTCACATGACTACGAATGGTATGCTCGATGACCCCAAGCTAATGCCTACCAGAGCGCTAACGATGCATCTTTAAGACTACAACTTGGGCAACACGGTGTTCAAGCTATCGTTTCTTCTTGCAGAGCTCCCTTCACAGCTTGTGTCGAAATGGATGGGCCCGGACCGATGGATCCCGATGCAGATGTGCTTATGGAGTGTCGTTGCCGGCGCCCAGTTTTGGTTGTCGGGTCGAAGCTCGTTCCTTGCCACACGAGCCTTGCTTGGAATTATTCAGGGCGGATTTATTCCAGATGTAAGCTCCATGCCGCTGCAATCGCTTGGATCAATTCGCTAACTGAGAAAACTAGGTCATCCTCTATCTTTCCTATTTCTATAGACACGCAGAGTTGACAATCCGCTTGGGTTTCTTCTGGACTGCTCTGAGCTTGGCAGACATATGCTCGGCATTGCTCGCGTACGGATTATTGCACATGCGAGGTATTGCAAACCGCTCTGGATGGAGATGGCTTTTCCTCATTGAAGTAAGTCACTGTGCTCATGAGACGTTTTACAACACATACTAACTGACATCATTAGGGCCTCTTGACGCTCGTTGTTGGATTACTTGCCTCGGTTCTCATGCCTGCTGGTCCCTGTCAAACGGCTAGCTGGTTCAGAGGCAAAAAGGGCTGGTTTTCTGAACGGGAGGAAAAAATCATCGTCAACAGAGTTATTCGTGAAGATCCCAGCAAGAGTTCGATGCACAACCGCGAACCGGTCACACCCAAGTTGCTATGGCAGAGTCTTAAGGACTATGATCTCTGGTGAGTATCAAGAGGGAAAATGAGAAACCAAAAGGGCGTCGTTAACGTTTACCAATGCGATAGGCCGATATACATCCTTGGACTTGTATTCCAAGTTCCTGCCACACCGCCGGCTAATTATCTTACTCTTGCGCTCAAGGGCTTAGGGTTTGACACTTTCCAGACCAATTTGCTCACCATTCCATCAACGGTACTGCATGGTAAGATAGACATGTGCAGCTTAAGAGATTCCGTTTACTAACATGTGTTGCTCCAGTCATCATCATGCTGGCCCTTACATATCTAGCTGAAGCTTGGGGAGAACTTACTTTGACGGCTCTGATTGGTCAAATTTGGCTGCTTCCGTTCTTAATCTACCTCAATGTTGTTAATACCCAAGAAGTGAACAAGTGGGTGTTCTGGGTGGTGGTTACACTTTTACTTGCATATCCGAATGGTACGTTTATTCCACTTGAGCAAGTTTCGCTCATATCACGTACTCCCACTAACAAATCACTGTAGCCCATCCGATTCAAGTCGCTTGGAATTCGCGCAACAGCAATGCGGTCAGACTTCGAACGGTTTCAGCAGCATGTTACAACATGTTCGTCCAGGCCGGTGGTATCGTGTCCGCCAACATCTACGTAGCGAGTAAGCAGCTCCCCATTCCGCTCCCATGATATGTTGCTGACTAGGCTTGGATAGGTGATGCTCCTCGCTATGTTCGTGGCAATCGCGCACTCCTTGGTATTGCCTGCATGAACATTGTCATATATATCCTCACGAAGTTGTACTATGTGTATCGCAACCGGTCCCGAGCAAAGAAGTGGGAGGCGATGACTGAAGAACAGCGACTCAACTATCTTGCTACAACCACTGACGAAGGAAACAAGAGGCTCGACTTCAGATTCCAACATTAGAGTGTCTCTAGATGGGGTATTAGACGTTGGGAGGCGCAGTGCGGTATTATGCTACATCATGTTTGAGCTACGGATCGGTTGTAACGCATGTTTTGACGAATGTTTCTTCAGTTGAAAATCCTACAATTACGATGATATGAATATACGTGTATTTAAAATGGCTACAACTTCTGATCTGTACGCCAACAGTTGGTGCACTTTTGTCAATCTTTACCGGGTTTCGTGTTCTTGGCATTCTGCTGACGACGCTTGCAACTAGCCCCAAAGCAGGAGCATTAATGGCCCTTGCTGAAGGAACAAGTGGCACCTAAGAATCTTCTTTTTCTCATCACAATCAGCAATCAAATGCAGATGTGGGCAAAGGTTGAGGTTCATGATTCTGCTTGAGTGAGTCGCGAATGCTCAAAGTATTCGCTTACGCATCTCGAATGAGAGAGAGTTGTTTGAGATCGGTACCCGCATAACTTTAAGCGTTGCTGGCGCGTGGGTTTTCAGCATGCGAGGGGCCGTCTCTCACTCATGGGCTACCATGTATGTATGCCCACAGATATATCCCGATATATTTGCTTATTGACGCCTTGTTCAAGATGCCTGTCTCTCTCTGTTTTTATTCTATCCGCTAGGTATTATACTAGTGCTTCCTTTGGTATGGAGTACGCCCCCCTGCGTGGCTATAATAGCGATAGTTCTGACCGACCTACAGAACGCCCTGTTCATTTTACAATCATCACTCTCCTTTCCACTGGAATTTGGCTGTTGGGTTCTGCATATTACTGGGGGCGCCAAACCGACTGCCAATATCTTACAGTCGTTGCAAATCACAAGAGCTCGACTGATGTCATTAACCCAACAAGCACAGTCGTTAAATATCTCAGAATTGGGCATGAGCACTTTCAACATTTACACCCGTCCTTTCCTTTTCTCTTATGTTGCATAGCATTGCGAACGTTGATATACTGGGGCATTATCCGAACTTCGCAATGCTCACGGTCTGGTTTAGAGGTAGGTCTCTTTCTATGAATAACTCTTGTCTAAGCTGAGCATTTCTGCAGGCGTTTCTACCGTTGTTTTCGTTTATTTCCGTGGCAATAGGCCCTGGATTCGGACTCCTCAAGCTACAGCCCAATAAGCGACAGTCACAATGGTCCATGCCATCAAAATCGCAGATTATCTTCACATTTCTTGCCGCAGTCTGGCCACTATTCGTCATTTCAGCGGAAGAAGGCTCGAAAATTGCTACCGGGACTGTGTGTCCCATTGGATGGGGCCGCTTCGTCTCACTCACTCAGCTCCTCAAATGCCTAATCGATGCCATGATCATAACTCATACATCCCATCTGGCGCGCACAGCTACGGAAGATGGAATCGACATTTCCGAATTCATGGGTAAGCTCTCGCTTGTCGCGGCCGGAAGCATTCTGTTGCTCTCATTCCCATCGTGGCTTTCGGATTCAGAATTCATCATGGCATTTACCTTTCGAGCTCTTGATAATGGCGATTTTGCTGTTGATGGTTTCTTGGCGATGATTGGTGTAGTCTCCGGCTTGACACTGTTACCGTCTGTGCATCCATCATGCTTCGCGCTTCTTATAATTACTGCCACGTTCATGGGGTTACAGATACCTGTCCTTCAGGCGATTCCGCTTCTGTGTCCTGTGTCCTATGGAGAACTTGTGAAGCATACGACTCTTGCAGTTGTCTTGGCAGTGCCTCTGTGGTACCTCGCCATCAGCATTCACCATACTGGAGACTGTAACGTGTCACGAAGCATCTTCAAGGGGCTAATGATGTCCGTCAGCGGGTTTACACTAATCGCATTGGTGGTATTGGCGCAACTGTTCTTCATTGGTTCTCCAACTATGGTACTGATCGATAGAGCCATCAAGTCACTCGTGTCAGAAGCGTCTGGGGAGTCATTCGCGTGGGAGTCACAAGCCGCAACTAGTAAATCACTGGCTGACGCTGTGAATGAATACACGAAAAGGTACACGCTCCCACCTCCACCAAACTTTGACAAATGGTACGAATTCGCAAAGGAGCACAACTCTATCGTTGTGGACGACTTCGACCAGATCAACAAGGACTTGTTTCCTTTCTGGGGGATGGAGCCTGCACAGATACGTGATTTGACTATCAGGCTCTTCAACTACGGAAGCTCGGAAATGGGCGGCATGCGTATCAGGAACGGTTCGGTAGAGCAGTCGCCCTATATTCCAGGATCTCACCGTTGGATGACGGAATCATTTCAGAGGATGATTGAACCTTTTTCCGAGTGGTTGCCGGACATGGATATAGCTATCAATCTGGCCGATGAGTGCCGTATGGTCGTGCCATTTGACCATTTGGAAGCTCTCAAATACCTCGCACAGGAGAAGAAAAGAGAAGTTTCCAACCAAATGGAGCAGAACGGCTGGCCGAGCAGCGTGTTTTCGCAATCTCCATGGCCCAAAGACTTCCCCGAGCCTCTCCCTCGGGCGACGGAAGGCAGAAAAGATGCCATTGATCCTCTCTTTACAAATTATATCCGGAGACCAATGTTTTACGATTTCGTTGCTGCTTCCTGTCCGCGAAGATCGGCAGTACACAATCGCCGCTGGTGGGATTGGAGCAGTACTTGTGTTGGCTGTCTCAAGCCACACTCGCTGCTTACAACCGGCGGTGCGGTATTAGCAGATGTATCGCTTGCTCATGATCTTTGCCATCAGCCGGACGTCGCATACTTGAATGGATTTCTCAATTCGCCATCCGCATTGGTGGGCACAAATTTACTCTTCCCCATCTTCAGCCAGGCACGCGTCGGCGGCTTCTCAGACATTCTCATACCATCGCCGTGGCATTTTGATGACAAGAGCGCCTTTAAGGAGGACAGTGGCATGGCGTGGGAAGATAAAGCGAACACTTTATTCTGGCGTGGATCGCGATCAGATGGATTCTCCGCCCATGGACGATGGCCTGGATTTCTGCGACCGCGATTCGTACATGAAGCTTATGAGAAGACTGTGGCTTTGCAATCATCCAGCATTGAGACTTCTGTTCACATTAATGTCTCCTTTGCTGGGGAGATATCCAAATGTGATGGAGCAGATTGCACTGTTGAGTTGGATAACTATAAGCAATGGAGTCTCGTCGCAATGAGCAACGATTCGGCTGTTGACCAGGAAGCAAACCAGCTTCCCCCCGGCGTTCCATTTGAAGAGCACTGGAAATTCAAGCACTTGATGGACATGGATGGCGCGGGATTTAGCGGTCGCTTTCTGCCTTTTCTGGAGAGCCGCAGCTTGCCCTATCGTGCGGCGTTCTTTCGTACTTGGTATGATGAGAGACTCCAAGCCTGGCACCACTACGTTCCTGTGGACATTCGACTCGGATCCGGTTTTTGGTCTATTTTGAAGTTCTTCAGTGGGGGTGCCAATGACAAAGATGGCGAGGGACCTGAGATGGCCAGGAAGATTGCAGAGCAGGGGAGAGAGTGGACGCAAAAAACGCTGAGAAAGGAGGACATGCAAATCTACATGTTCCGCCTGTTGTTGGAGTGGGGAAGAATCACACATGATGAAAGAGACGATGGGATTTTCCATCACCACAGAAGGATAGAATATTTAACATGGAGGTACAATACATGTAGCGAAAGATGATGGTACTCTCCGTAAGAGTGCCATGCCAAGATCGCAATCTTTGACCATCTATATGCCTAGACATATTAAATAGACCGAAGTCCCGAAATACCCCATGTTTGCCAAGAACATACCATTTCCAAAGAGAGTGGCACTTTGGTATCTTGGATGGAGATGAAGAGTACTTTTGTCTCTCATACTAAATAGACTGTTATGTTATGCTTATCCAAGTAGCTTTCACTAGCACAGCATGTCACCAGCAGCTCCAACTCCACGCGCTTTATCAACTGCCAAGCCATATTCCTATTGGATCACTGCATCAATCACCCGGCCATTATCCCTGATGAAGCAGGTGGGAACGGTCGGATAAACCCAGCAAACACAATGCTAGTAGAGCCATCACTCAATGATGGCGATTTTTCGAATACAACGATTCCGCGGGCGGGGTCAATTGATGTTGGACGAGATGCCTGCTGGGTAACGGCAATCAATTCAATGGAAACCTATATAAAGGCGGTGTAAATTCCCAATTACGGCTTCCTCAGACTTCTTAAGATATTCCATCTGTCGAAGTCTCGCGACAGCTCCAAGAGAACATGGCGATCCCTATATACCGGCCGCGTCGTGTTGTGATGGGAGCCTCGGCCTTTGCATCAGTGCTCTTGGTCGGGCTGCTTGGCCTCCCAGCAGAAGCAGCTTCCAAAACACCATGGGGTGATCCCTTTAAACCCATTGATCCCCAAGTCTGGGTGAATCCTGACGACATGACATGGGACGACTTCAAAGCGCCACCTGGTACTCAATGGAACGACGCGACGAAGAGGGGCTCTGGTCGCAACTTCAACATTGCATTGATAGCCGTGGACTACAGCGATGAGACTTTCGTTGTAACCCGAGAACCCAACTCGACAGTCTTTGGTAATCCTCTTCCGATAGTATCCGGCATCGACCGGGAAGATGTCCCCGCCTACTATCGCGACTTACTTAATAAGCCGACTGACCTTAACCGCGGGCATACACTACATGAGTACTGGATGGAAGATTCACACGGCCGATATGGAGTCGACTTGACAGCATTTGGACCGTACCGCATGCCTTCCTTGTCGTATCAGTATGGCGTAGACAATGGCTTTAACCCCGGAGCGTGCCCGACGAATAACACTTGTAACCGCGATATTCGGACGGATGCCTATGCAGCTTGGCGAGCGGAGGTGGGCAATACCACGAGCAATTCATTTGAGCTGGTATTCATCCTCTCCGCAGGACAAGACGAATCGTCCACATGGCAAGAGTTTGGCGAGATGAGATTTTCATCCCCCGAGGAGGTGCCCGATGCCTTTGGGCCTCCCAAGAATGCCGACGGCTCTTCTTCGATACCCAATTACGCATCGACCAGATATGTTCCGTGGACATCGTGGGCATCTGCGTCTACTATTTGGCCAAATGCGGGTGGTGGTTCATCGACTCAATGCGAAAGCTCTGGGATGGGAACGTATGCGCACGAGCTCAGCCATCTTCTCAACATTGGGGATAACTACAATAACCCGTTCGGCATTCCTTTGAGGCGAGACTATACCGGGCCGTACTCAATGATGTCTCGCGGATCTTTCAACGGCCCTGGCGGTCCTCACACGCGGTATCAAATCCCTGCGCTTCAGGGTGGCTCTATGGGCTCCTTACACACTGTTCGAGACAAGCTCGTTCTTGGGCTCATCTCCAACGACAGCGTGGTGAGCACATCAAGAAACGCCCTAGCAGGATCAGGCCCTGTCGTGGCCCGGATCACAGCGCGATCTGTCGTGTCTGACCTCATTGGCTTGAGAGTTGTAATTGACCAGGATCGCTCGCCAGCGTGCAACGTTTCGACTGATGTGCTCTGTGATGGAGGTCGCTACAACAGTTATGATATCGAGGTGATTGATCGCATGGGCGCCGACTCATTCCAACCTGACTCGGGCGTCATGATTAGCAAGTCAAAGACTAGCAACAGCCAGCCCTTCCAGTGGACCATCGATGCCAACCCCGAAGACATCACACTCGTCGACTTTTACCGTCCCAACGGAACCGCTGCTTATATCACCATGGGCGATTACCGTCAATTAGCTGATGCGCTATTCCATGCCGGCACCGGATCTGGAAGCAAGTATGAGTTTGTGGATGAGCCAAATGGCCTTCATATCTACATTTTGGATGTCCACCGAGATGCAACTGGCGTTCTCTCTTATACCGTTGGCGTGCGCTCTCTGGTTGACGACAGCTCAAGCCAATATGGTATCCAGCTGTCTTCCGGTGTTCCATTCACATACGGCAAAAGCAGCCCCGTAACTGGAGGCATCTTTTGTGAATTCGAGCTTACGAATAATGGCACATACGTAGGCTCCAGTGCGGGCAACGGCCAGGTCCAGGCAGATCACCTCGAGTGGGATATTTTCCGACTGAAAGCCGATATTAAGGGATCTGGGTGGAAGGCGAACCTGCCGAACGCGGTGATCCCTGTCAAGTATGGGCAAATCGCAAAGGCCTATGTAGCTGTGGCCGCTGAGGCTCACGCAAAGGATGCGACTGGTGTTGTGAAGCTGACGGCTACATCAGAGTCCGATCCAAGCGTGGTGGCAACTGCGACTTGCAAAGTAAAGAAGAATACTTGTCATTGAGTAGCACTCTTTGGTGTGTAATGGGATCTTTTATATTTGAACGAAATAATGGATTATGCTTATTTTGTTGCCATGAGTCATGTGAATTATGTGAAACATCTATACGCTATTGTGGCTGCATGGTGTAGCAGAAACTCCTAGACTTGGGTATATGTTTTGAAGCGACATATCCCCAATTCCTACGTAGCAAATGTTTATCTGCGCTCCAACTTCTTTCCAAGGTCCTCACGGATATAGACCTCGTTAAACTCCCTCAAGTAGGGCGAATCTGTTAGCTTCTTAAACGCCTCCTTCAACTTTCCATTCTCATCCTTGTCCAAATGAACAACTCGCCAAACATTCAGAGGCTCCTCTTCAGTGCCAGTCACAGAGTGCTCGACATGGAAGAGAGGCTGATTTGTTCCAGCAACAATCTTGCGACCATCTGGGCCCTCAACTTCCGGCACACCAATAAAGAAGACCCTTTCGTTTTCATTGTCCAAGAAGACTTGCTCGATAACAGTATTGTATGTGGTGGGATCTACCCAGGTTCCCTGATCGGTAACACGCACAAAGGTCTCTGTGGGTCCGTTCTTTTGAACGTTGAAGACTTGGAGACTTCCTGGCCGCAAAAGATGTCGTAGATACTTTGTTGGGTTGTGCGCTTTCTTGACTTCCATGTCCCAAAGTTGGGTTTTTGAGTAATGCAAATCCGGATCAGCATCGTAGTGGCGGCTTTTGATGACTTGGTTCACGTTGGAGGGCTCGAAGATAATCGGGGTGTTGTTGGGATCCTTGAAGGCTGCCTCAAGAATACCCTCGTGGTCTTGAAAAGCGGCCATTTTGATTTGTGGAAAAGAAATATTAAGATTGAATAAGTTGTGAGGTTGTGTTGGTTGGTTGGTTGGTTGGTAGTTGTGTACCTGTTGATGGTTCTGAGGCGAATCGATGAATTGTAGGTTGTGAGGGAGGGATATTGGATCTTATAGACAACTAATGTGTACACAATCTGACGTAGCTCTAAATGCAATAACTTTCAATGTTGTCATGATACAGCCTTACTGTGTGTATTCAGGCCGAATTATGCGTAACGACTTTCGCGAGCGGACTCTTGGCGTGCCAAAATGCCCGACCTGCGCCGAGAATTCAATGCTAGCTCGCTCTCCGGTCTAAGTGGCGATTTCTCCAAAGGCGACATGGCATCTTACTCAGCTGCGTTGCTGTTAGCATTAACCTTGTGCCAAGCTCAATCGGCGAAAAGATGGGATGACAGCTGATGGCTCTTGTTAATCGCTTAGGAATCTTCATCAAATGGTCAAACACTTCAGAGGGTTGCAACGACTTGGCACAAATCTGGCATACAAAGTCAACACCTGATGATACGGAGGCTTCGGCAAATGCGGATGTCCGAACTGTCCATGTTGCCTCATGGTTCATCCACGAGACTACGGTTGACTAAAGGCTTGAGATTCGTATTCTTCTAGACAATTAAGCTTATGGTGGTTTATGTTGTCCAGGATACAGAACTTTCTCTTCTCCACTACACGTTACTGTTTGCTCACAACCCATGTCGATTACTGCAGCAAATATATCTCACCGTACGATAGACACCAGTAAATCGTAAAGCTAGTTGACTAAGAATTATCAATGATTCTTGTTATACACTCAAGAGCTGCATTTACCACAATATCCACATTCTTCATTGCAAGCAGTAAAGTCACCGGCATCACTGTCACCGTCACCATCACTGCCGCAGTCGCCGCATTTTTTGCCGCCGTCATGTGCCTCTTCAACGTCATCACCGTCTCCGAGCCACTGAAGCCACTTGTCCTTGGCCTGGTCTGAGAACGCAATGCCTGCATCTGGGAGACGTTCTCGAATCTCCAAAGGACCTCCCTGCGACTTAACAATCTCTAACAGGGTGCCCTCTTTCTCTAAAGCTGTGGCGATTATCTGATGCAAAAGAGCGCTCAGACGGCTGAGATCTTGCTGATGAGACTTTTCCCAGTCTTGGACATCGTCGCGTACATCGGCAATTTCGATTTTGTTGAAAGTCCCTCGTGTATGATGCGCAAGTATAAACTTGGGGATACGAGCAAGCCACAAGCGTGGTAGTTCCTCTGAGAGAGTGTCATTCTCGATAAGTTTAATTGATCGAGTCTTTAGATCAAAAACAGAGTCTTGAGACGTTGGTTGACCACCATCAACCACCTCGAGGTTGCCGGAATTTGCTGGTGAAGCTGACGAGGTCCCAATGGAGACAGTTTCGAAGAGACTCATCAGATCTTTGTCCCCAGCAGATGCAGACTTACTAACTGCCAGGGCATTCGTGTCTTTCTCTCCGATGTATCCATCAGTACTTTGCCGCAACAGTATGTCAAGCCCACCGAACTTGTATTTGATAACTCTATGATGGGATTTGGAAGGTCGAACGTCAGGAGTCCATGTGGTGTAGGCCTCTGGAAATGCGTGTCCAAATCCTCTGACCCCAATTATTTGCTCTGTCGGCGAATTCTCCCTTCGTACAAAATGGACAGTCTTACCCACGACTTCCACAGTCATACGGAATGCGCGGTCGACGCCCCGAACAAAGGTGCCCTGGACGAACCGTAAAAGGTTTCCAATGGTGCTATTACAAGCAACAAGGTCGACATGAAGTGAAGTCGGATGCATTTTCATAATGGCGGCAATCGCCGGCTCAAGGGGATGCTTTGGGAAGAATGCCGAGTTGTTATCGCGAAAGTAGACGCCATTATCCTCAAGAAGTGCTCGAGGCTTCTCTAGTGGCGTCCAGAGAGCTGGGCGACCTATGGTGACTGAACTCAGCTCTCTTCTATTCTCAACAGAAGTTGTGTTTACAAACGTACCTGGCACAATGATTTTTGGAGCTTTCTGATCAGCCCAATTGTATGAGGCTACCAGCTCACTCTCAGTGATTCCAAACGCAACATTTTCTCCAGAAGTATCCTTAAGATCCTTCTGGTTAATTATCTCAATCAGTTCACCTAAAGGAGGCGGCGGTGATTCTTCTGATTGCGCAAGTGGGTTTCGAGGTCTGATGTCTTGATGGCCCCCACGGCCGCGCCATCTTTTGTTGTAATAAGACATGGTTCCTGCGAATCACTCTCTAAGAATTGGCAATGTGCTGGAGATACGCATATACGAGCCTTTGGTCATCAATTGAATATTTAAATGAATTACTATCGAATTCGATTTAGCTGAATGGAGAAAGAGTAGTTGGAATATGAAGAAACATATTCACGAGGAGGTGTTCGCATCTTACACGTTGAGACAGAAACATGCATAAGTACATGGTAAACAGGACGCCCAAACTGTGAACACGTACGATTTCACGACTTCAAGTTATACATGCGAGTTTTTTATTCAATAAGAAACACATTGCCGTAGCTTTTGATACACATGTCCTTGGGCCGTCTAATAGTCGTAGAATCCCTTTCCACTCTTCTTTCCAAGCCACCCGGCATCCACCATCTTTCCTAGCAATACACTCGGGCGGTATTTGGAGTCACCTGTTTCTGTGTGAAGAACCTTCATGATGGACAAGCAAGTATCAAGGCCAATGAAGTCTGCAAGTTGCAGAGGACCCATGGGGACGTTGGTTCCGTTCTTCATAATGGCATCGATTGAGTCTCTGTCGCCAACCCCCGTCTCGAGGCAGATGATGGCTTCATTGATGTAAGGCATGAGAATTCGATTGGCGAGGAATCCAGGGGAGTCGGCCGAAACAGAAGTGACCTTGCCCATCCGCTTGCAGAACTCAACCGCCGTATCAAGCGTCTCCTTGCTAGTTTGCAAGCCGCTAATAATCTCTACACCCTTCTGGACGGGGACGGGGTTCATGAAGTGAGTCGAAACAACTCTCGATGAAGCCGAGGTGTCGTTGGGATCGGTGGTAGTGGCCGCAGCAATGCGCGTGATGGAGATTGAAGAGGTGTTGGTCGCCAAGATTGCGTGAGGGGCAGCTACCTTGGCCAGCTTGCTGAAGATGTCGAACTTGAGTTGAGGGATCTCGGGCACAGCTTCGATGATGAAGTCGACAGAAGAGAAATCCTCAATCTTGGTGCTAGTCGTCAGCAGGGAGCGGGCTTGATCAGCCTGTTCCTGGGTAATCCTAGACTTGGACACGTCCTTGGCCAGCAGCTTCTCTATCACGGCTGTCAGTCATGACATCACTTGGCACGGCGGCTTGAAGCTCCAACGCACCCGCAAAGGCAATGCCTTTACTCAATGCCTGCTCAGAAGCATCGACGAGAGTAACCGGAACTTGCGCCCTTTGCGCAGCAACAAGAGCGATGCCCAGGCCCTAGACGCAGCATCAGAATGCCATCGATCTTCACGTGTAAGCGGCATCAGGGCTCATACCATCTGGCCGGCGCCGAGAACACCGACGCTCTTGACATCAGCGGCATATTGCCTTGGAGAAGAGCTGAAGCAACGAGCCTGGCGCACGGCTCCCAGCGCCCTCCCTCGAAGAATTGAACTGGCCATTTTGAGCTGTAAAGGATAGAGAGAGATCGGTGAAGGTCCAGGACGGCTAGATGAGGTACATGGACAACTTAATATGGGATTGCGGCAACCCGGGTAACCTCGGCCCATTTGCTCGGTGGAGGTTGAGCGAAGCCGTCAAGTGTTATCAGTGCCGACAATCATCCGCTTATCGACCGCGTAAATTGGTCGCTGTTACACCCAAGCGCGTCTAGCTAGACGCGTGCTGGAGGGGCAGCAGCAGGAGATTTACATTTATGAACTGATAATTGACACATACATAGCTGGAGCATTGAAGCATACAGCTGCTTGCTTGCATTTGGCCGTCTTCGATGCTGTCGATCAATTCGCCTTTATACCCATAGCAGCTTCACGCAGAAGACGGCCACGATGGAGCTGGGCGACGGCACAACGGACATTGTCCATCCTGAAGTTCGGGCACACATCAGCAGCCTCGTTGCAGCGGTAGGTTCTCAAGAGAGGCCACGATTACTCGAGCTATCAGGACAATTTAATACTGACGAAATCATGGTAGCTGGGAGGCGCAAGCACAGAGGACGATGGCCGATACCACTTGGGAGACGATGCGCTGGAGGTCCTCCGCGATATCAAACGATGGATTCGCTTCTACGACGAAAAGACGAACCGCATGGATGTTGCCCGCTGCATCCACGAGGCGAACCTGATTGAGGGCGACCTGCTCCCGATCCTGGCAACATGGCCCGAAAACGCTACCGATAGCAAGTACAAGTCTCGAATTGCGCTGTCGTGCTTTGAGATCATGGTTCCGTTGACTTGGCCTATGGAGCGTGACAAGGAACGAATGACGGTCAACCACCATCGGCACATGCCCGTGTTGGAGCTGGCACAGGTTCAATACAAGAGGGCCATTATCAACTTTGATGAAGCTCGAATCCTTCATGCTGCCGTCAGGACTGCTCTGCCCTCGCTGGCGCTCCCAGCTGGCGACAGAGCAGCACGCGATCAAGGCATCATCAAACTGGTGCTCTTCTTCCTCCGCAACATGGCCATGATTGCCCCTCCGCCCAATGTTCAATACGAGGGTGACGAGACGCAAATCTCGCGGTCGGCCACCATTGATGCCTTTTCGTACCAAGACATATTCTTATTCCTCCTGACGTTGGCTTCAAACATGGGTGATGATTTCAGAACGGAAGACACCTCGGTCATGGAGATCATCTACCATCTCATCAAACGAGTCGACATTGAGAAACTCTTCATGACAGAGCAGCAAGTACACAAAGCAAAGGCCAATGAGCTTGCGTCGCTGATGAATAAGGAATCGGCCATGCACAAGGCCTACGCCCGCAACGGCGCAACCAGACACAACCGCTTCGGAACAATGATTTGGGTCAAGCGTGAAGATGGGAAAATGTCTTCCCTTTCAGGACAAGATGCCCTTAGCGATGCCTCAACACGTAACCTGAAGATGGATAACAACAAAGTGTTCAAACCTCCTCGTAGAACAAGAAAGGAGAATAAGGATGAGAGGGACCTGGGCCCGCCGGCGAAGCTTAACGCGCGAGCAGCCGGACAGCTCCGTTCATTCGTTGAAGAATTCCTTGACTCGGGCTTCAACCCCTTGTTCCAACACGTTCGCAAGACTATTGATCGAGAGGCTTCGCATGTCATGCAGTACCACAGGAGGCAATTTTTCTACCTCGTAGCATGGTTTCTGGAAGCCGAACGGACACGAAAAAAGCTCAAGAAGGGATCTAGTGACAAGGCTGACGATGGGGTATCCAGCTTCAGCCTTGTGGCGGGCGTTTTAAACCAAGAAATGTTCATCACTCTCAACAAGGCAATGCACGAGGCATATGAGTACAAGGACTGGCATGAGCTGGCTGCTGTGATGAGATGCTTTACCCAGATTCTACTCACTGTTCAAGAAATGTCCGAGAGCGGCCGAGAGGACGATGAGGAAATTGCGGAAAACGTCCTGAGTCGCCTGTTTTACGAGGAATCGACACACGATACCATTGCCAACATAATCAGGACCTACAAGGACCAAGGATTCTACTACCTAGATGCTGCCACGGAGCTGGTTCATCATTTCCTGCGTATTCTGGAGGCATACTCAAAGCAGAATGCGGATATGCAAGTTCGCTCTCGCAAACGAACACGGCAGAAGAAGAATAAAGAGCAGCAACTGCAGCAGGGTACCGAAGACGGTGCTCTAGCTGAAGAAAACGATGACTCGGCCAACGACGAGGAAGCTACAGAACGTACTTCCAAGGAACGCAAATTTGATTTCCAACGCTTCGCGGCTCGCTTTTCACCACAAGGCGTGGTGGATACGTTTGTCAAGTTTACGCGCTTCTATCGCGATATGGATGATACCCAGTTGAAGCGCGTCCATCGATACTTTTACCGCCTCGCATTCAAACAAGAGATGAGCGTCATGCTTTTCCGTGTGGATATAATCCATCTGCTATACAATATGATCAAAGGTCCCGAGCCTCTAGATAAGGCTTCAGGCATGTACAAAGACTGGGAAGAGCTCGTGAAGCAAATACTCCGCAAGTGCTTCAAGAAGATTGAGCAAAGGCCAGAACTCATCATCGAAATGCTCTTTAGCAAATTGCAAAGCACCGCTTTCTTCCTAGAATACGGATATGAGAAGCAGACCGCTTCCAAGAAGCAGGCAAAGCCTGGAGCTGAACTTGTCTTCAAATACACAGAAGAGCTCGATCGGCAAATCGCCATCGTGGTTGGTGCACTGCTGGACAAGAACGAGGGAGATGATATCAGTTGGGTGAAGAGTGTTATTGCCGAAGCCGAAAGCGAACGCCGATCGTGGGCTGCTGCTGAAGAAGCCTTGGCAACAACGGAGAATCCGTTTGAGGAATCAACAGATGCCAACGAACCCAAAGAGCCGAGCAAACCTCCCCCCTTTAGTAAGTCTCTGGTGATTGTTTGTACTGTGATTATATCTAACTTTTACCCAGACGTACGACCCGATAGCAACGAGAGACGCACCGCCAGATTTAAGAATCCATATCTGCGTCTTCTACTAAATCTCTGCGGATTTCGGTTGTTTGGGCCTGCCTCAGAGGAGACACCCGAGTCCCTCTGGGTACTCCCAGAAGATGTCACTGCTGACTCGCTCAAAGATGCATTGCATTATATCAACCAAGCGGAATTCAACCCCCCAACATTTGACGATGGACAGCTGGCTGAGAATCAGCTAAAGAGAAAAACATTACCCCGCAAGAAGGCAGATTTTGATGATGACGAAGGTGACGACATTGACGATGAGTTTCTATTTGAACCCGGAGGCCCTACGGCAAGAAAGGTCATTGATGAGTCAGAAAGACCCAAGAAGACAAGAAAGAGAAGACGAAGAGATAGTCAAGTACAGGAACTAGATGACGAAGAACTCGAAGAGAAGGCTCGCAAGCGGCGCGAGCGCGAGCGCGAAAAGGCCCGCAAGATCAAATCCGCCGTGTACGTCAAAGAAGGAGACGACGACTTTGACGAGGAGGAGGACGAAGCGTTCTTTGCCCGTGAACGCGAGATTGCCGCTCGTGCTGCCAAGGCTGCGCAGTCGGCTGTGGATCCTGAGCCGGTGAAGAAGCGGAAAGCTGCGGTGGTGCGGATTGATAGCGATGAAGAGGACGAGGGCGGTGACGATGACGATGTCCTAGGCTTGATTCATGATGAGGAGGCGGAAAGCAGGGATGATACCCCCATGGAGGAGAACGATGGCGAGAGTAGGAAGAAGAGGAGAGTTAGCGTCGAGGATGAGGATGTTGATATGGAGGATGCTTCTAATGCTGCACAATCTCAGCAGGTGGAAGACAACGCCAAGGAAGATGGAGATGATGTCCCTGTTGTGGCTCGCAGACCGAGGGTGCGCGGTGGCTTTGTCATAGACAGTGATGACGAGGAGTAGAAAAGGGGTCAAGGGAAGTTGGAAAAGGACAGATGACAAGGGTTATCCGTATATTTACCATATAGTAAAGAGCATTGCGAGAAAGTTTTTGGGATATGAATGACGACCGCATATTAATAAATAGAAGAGTTGGTATCAATGGTATATCTTTTTTTGTATAAGTGGTATCGTAACCGAATCTATTATATATCTTGTTCGCCACCCTGCCCATTTTTCTTGTCTAGGCAACGTGTACCCAAGATGTCCATCAATTCCACATGGTAAAATCATCATCCCGGGTATCAAAAACTCCATCGTCTCTCTCATCATTGAGCAAATCACTTTTACGATTTACACAGCATCAGACGTGATGCTCCCTCTCCACTCTTTTGTCGATACTCCTCCTCCTAGCTATCGTATTCTGTCCAGTAGGAGCTTGTCCAAGCTCTGCTAGATCCTCTTGACTCTTATGCAGAGAGCCATGGTGAACGCCTCCATGGCCACGACCAGGACTGCCGCCTCGTTGAGAAGACGATGAGGACCCGCTCGCTATGGGTGTATCGTCACTGCTCTGAATCTCATCTTGTTGACTCACACCGCCCCAGGAGCCGCCTATTCCCTCCATGATGTAGTCGGAAGCAGTTGGCTCGTCGAGCACGACCAGTTCTTCTGGGCGAAAGATGCTAGGCAGGACGAGAGCGCGCACGGGGATGAGGAGCAAGATGATGATGGGGAAGCCGACGGCAGCAATGGTTTGCGTAATGGCAAAGGTGGCGCCGAACCCGACCAGCTCAACAATGACAAAGCCCCAGATGGCGGCGCGCCGCTTCACCAGCTTGAGAGGTGAATTTGCGGGAGTCAGATTCTTATCCCGGGCCAAGAAGAGTAGCTTGGCCGTGATGCCATTTGCTTGGAGGGCCTGAACGCCCATGATGAAGAAGAGGCCAGCCAGAACTCCGTGAGGGACCAGATGGAGGACGACGAGAAGAGGGCCCGTCATGGTGCCAAGGGTGAGAAGTCCCTGAGCCAGATTAGACACACGCTGCTCAACAACGTGGGTCGCTTCGAAGGTATAGGCTCCCTTGTCTTCACCCTTTTCATCGAGCTGCTTGACGGCTTTGGTGACGCAAAGAGACTCTGTGTGGAAAGGGGCTTGTGGGATCAGCCCATTGGGGAAGGGTAAGCCGAGAATGCCGGCCACACCGGTGGTGATGCCGAGAAGGAAAAAGTCCCAGTGGAAACCAGCGGGCTTTCTCAGGGGGAATTCGCTTCCCTGCGCGATAAGAGATGACACTAGGTCAATGTTAGTAACTGAATGCATGTTGAAAAGAAAGAAACATTTTTACCATTGTGGTCGAACCAGAACAAAATAGTTAAGAGAATGGCAAATGGGAGAGCGGTGAAGATTTCTCCAACGCTCAAATCCCAAAAGTTGACGACCCATCCTCGATCGGCCGTCGGCTCAAATGCTGTGCTGGTTGGGAGCACAGCCAAGTGAGTCTTGGACATACGGCCAATATGTACAAATCCAGTGAAGAAAACGAGAGTCAATGGTGTTCCGTAGTCCTTTAGGAAGACCCGAACTGGGTGTCTGAAAAGACTACTATTTCCCAGCTCCCCGCAGATATAAGCAACCATAAATAGCAGCAGTGCCGCGACAATGGAGAGATAAAAGGCACTCCCATCGCCAAGACGCTCCAGCACTTGGATGCCCTTTTGGAGATAGATAAAGGCCACGTAGAAACCAAAGATGTCGCAGGGGAATCGTGTGACCCAGCGAAGCCAGTTGCAGGAGTTTGTAATGGCGAGGATCCAGTGCAGAATCAGCGACCATCTACAAGGGACAACGAGTCAATGATTTGTCAATATGCAGTCTCGGGGATATACTAGAGCTTACATTCCGATCCAAGTCATGAATCCCAGGTAATTGACGCCAGTTGGTTTCATGATATCATAGACTGTGCTGTTAAACACAGTGATGGGGCCTATAAAATACCGTGTTAGAGCAACGAAGATGACCATGGGACTTTATATAGGTTGTACCAGTAACCCCAACAATTACCAGCGGCTGAGCAGAGAATATGGAAAAGACCACAGAGCCCAGGACAGAAGCCAGCAAAACCTCATTCACACCATAGTTTGATCCGGTATTCTGAAACATGTCCAGAGAAAAGGCAAGGGCGGGCAGGATGCTGTCAATGACACGGATTAGCCAATGCTTGCCCGATAGACTCCCGTCAGCCAACGAGGAGAGGCCATAGATGTCGCATACTTGGCAAAATACATGAAGATGGTAGCAGGCACAACACGGTAGTCCCACGCGTCGAGCCAGTCGCTGACATAGTACGGCGCTCTCCGACGAACATCGTTGACCATGCCACGGAAGGGGTGAATGCTCCACCAGGCTTCGTGACGCTGTGATGTCGACAACGATGCCCCGTCGTCTCTCGTCGATGATGCCATCGTCGTGATGGGCACCTCTTGGCCCGATGCCGCTCGAAAGATGGACGTCGTTCTATAGCCCCCGTCCTCGCCAGTCACTCGTCCTCCGACGACAGAATTCGCCATTGGGGCTGTCACGGTGAGCTGGATTCTCGGTGACTGCAGCCTCGCCGTGTGACGTTGGGTTTGGTCCTCGGGACAGAATACGCCGAGACGGAAGCCCGGGTTCTCTGGAAGTGGTGGCTTCTTCGCAGGGCCGTGGAACGGGTTGAAGTGTCAGGCCGGGTATGGGCGTCTCCTCATAACAAAATCATCGAGACGACGGAAACACTCGAGAAAGCGAGACGAGGAAAGCAAAAGAGACAAGAATCGTTATACGAACGACTTTATTATAGCGGATGGATCCAACAAGGGAGTCACGTCAACACCCCCCCTGGCCAAGGCAAAAAGACAGATCCGCCACTGCAACTAGCTGTGAAGGATTAGCTGCAGAGGAAAAAAGTCAGTGGAGATGGTAGAAGATGAATGTCAATCCTTCTTCTCTCCTCCCCGCTTGTTTGATAAAGAAAAGCAGAAAAGGCCCTGCCTCTTTTTTTTTCGTTCTTTTCTTTTTTTCTTCTCGGGAGGCTAGATCCAGATTCGAGATCGGAGGCCACCAGCACTAACACCGCCTATGACATCGCACAACTGCACGCATTGGATGAAACACTGCCCGACTGGGTTTAGACGGCCGTGGTGTGTCGTTACCGCATTTGGCCCCCACAGATGGTGAGTGGGCTTTTGAACTTTATACCGAGAACAAAGGCATTGACGAACGAAATGAGTTGGCAACGGGTACGAAGCTATAGAGAGCCTTGTTGCATCTACATGGATGAACTGATTGTCTCCTGTACATCTATGGCCTGACCTGATAGTAGAGTTTTGAGACACCCAGACACTGTGATTCTAGTAGTTACATTGGTAATAATCACCGGCCTACTGTAGAGGCAGCCAGTCTCCATCACAGGCATCAACAAATCATATTCCTTTACCCTCACCAACCAACCCAAAGAAGCAAAATCCAAATCCAAATTGATACCTCATGTAGCAGGTCATCTCTCCCAATTGACCCCATGCCAATTTCATTTCTTCCCCAAGCCTCACTGTGGAACTTTGTCAACTAGCATCAACCGTCAGCGCCAAACTGCCGTGTTGTATAAATCGCGGGCTACAAGAACTTTTACCACCAACCAGCAAACAAGCCGCCTCACACAAACATGCTCGTTTACTCGCTGCACGGAACTTTTTACCTCTGCTGTGTAACCAAAGTTATATACACCAGACAGAGTACTCGTACGTGTAAAGGTACTACAAGTTCTCCGTACGGTGTACTTGTATACGAACCTGCGGCTCTTGGCAGAATCCCTTGCAAAAAAAAAAAATCCACAAATTCGCCCAACACTGGCAACGACAGGCCAAATCCAATCATCCCACAAATAATCCCTTTTTTCTCATCACCCCAGACGCAAAACTGTCTACATTCGGAGCTCTGCATTCAAGGCATCGCCACTTTGGGGCTCCATAAAGCCCTGTCTTTGTGTTACCCATCGCCCGTTTTAGCGTCGTCAGTGGTAGGAACTTTCCCGGCCAATCATGTTTCGCCTCAACCCCCAGGGAATGTCGTCCCTTGCGGTGCACAACTTCAGGACAATTACAATGGGAACGACAAGCCAATGAATGTGATATTCGCCTTATCGTGCGTCTGCTTGGTGATGGAAGGGGCTTGAGGTGGTGCAACTTGTGTAAATCAATAGGCTATCCGTCGGGCATGTCTTTCACTTTTTACCTCTCCACTTGCAAGCTGTTTCAATGGCATGCTCACGGCTTATACCTGACATCTCAGCATCATCAAATTCCCTTCTTCATTTTGAGCCGGATGGCGCTCTTCTACTTGATTTCCTGATCCTACCGATACGTCTACAGTTCTAAATCCAGATACGAGTACACAGTAATGTTCAATAAGCCCCTGCCACCCTTTTCCGTACCCGCTAGTTTCCCCCATATGATGATAAATAAGTACATGCAGAGGAGATTGTAGCATCCCCCTTGCTCGTGGTAGAGTTGAGACTCGTAAAAAAAAATAACACAGGCTGCCATCGTTGGCCACAAGTTTAGCGGATGTTGATTCCCGCTCCGTTGGCGAAGATGTAGCAGCCAATCCCGGCTTGTCAACAAGTTCCCGGCAGTTCCCCCCCATCATACTTGGCTTCATCAAGTACAACATTTCCGCCTTGATTATTTCCCTTTAGACTTTCTCTCCCTTTGTTCATTGCAACTGTACATGCTCCCTCGCGACCCGTCATCTTACATAATATCAGCAGCACCTCTTTCAGTCGTCTGACAGCTTCCGGAAGGCGGGCGCGGGCGCGGGCGGCTCTTCCTTCGGTGTGTCAGTCTCGGCCGGGAAAGGTGGCGGCGAGCTGGCCGCTGCGCCTCCGAAGAACTTCTCAAAGTCCTCGTTGTCGTCAAACGGTCGCTTGCCAAGGATTCGCACCATGTCGTCGCGAGAGAGCACCTCCTTTTTCAGCAACTCTTCCGCAATCAGGCCGACTTCCGTCTTCTTCTCCACCAAAAGGTTTCGGCACCGAGTGTAAGCTTCCTCTACTATCCGATGCACCTCCTGGTCGATTTGTTGGGCCGTGGCCTCGGCGAACGGCTTCACCATGCGGTTCGGATCGTTATCAAAGTGGACAGGTCCCACCTTGTCCGACATGCCCCATTGGGTCACCATGCTGCGTGCCATTTGCGAGACCTTCTTGAAGTCATCGCTAGCACCGGTCGTAACTGTGGAGAAGTGCAGTTCCTCAGACACACGGCCTCCCATGGTCATGGCCATTCGGTCCATCAGCTGGTTGGTGTTCATCAGGTAAGCGTCCTGAGGAAGGTATTGCGCATAGCCCAGGGCACCCTGACCACGGGGGATGATGGAGACCTTCAGGAGAGGATCCGCATGTCTCAAGAACCAACCACAGATGGCATGTCCAGCCTCGTGGTAGGCCACTGTCTTCTTCTCCTCTGGCCTGAGCACCAGGGACTTGCGTTCCAAGCCTCCGATGACTCTCTCAATAGCTCGCTCGAAATGTATCATCTTGACGTCGTCTGCGTTCTCTCTCGCGGCTGTTTCTACCGTTAGTACTGAATCTCCCAAACAGGCATTATGCTATGGTTTTAGGGGCTTACCAATCAGAGCTGCTTCATTTACGACATTGGAGATGTCTGCGCCGGAGAAGCCAGGGGTCAAGGTGGCAAGTCGGCCAATGAGGAATTCGTGGTCTTCCTTGGTGACAATCTTCTTGAGGTATACCTGGAAGATCTCTTGTCGTCCCTTCATGGTGGGTCGGTCGATGTAGATGTGCCTATCGAAGCGGCCAGGTCGCATCAGTGCCTTGTCCAGTATATCGGCACGATTGGTGCCGGCCAAGACGACGACCTGCTCTCTCGTGTTGAATCCGTCCATTTCCGTAAGAATCTGGTTAAGTGTGGCCTCACGCTCATCGTTGCCGCCGAATCCACGGCCGCTCTCCATTCGAGCACGACCAATGGCGTCGATTTCGTCAATGAAGATGATGCAAGGTGCATTCTTTCGACCCTCAGCGAACAAGTCTCTCACACGAGAAGGACCCACGCCAACAAACATCTCCACAAACTCGGATCCGCTCACGCTGAAGAAAGGCACGCCGGACTCTCCAGCAGTAGCCTTGGCGAGAAGAGTCTTTCCTGTTCCTGGTGGGCCGGCGAGAATGGCACCTCGAGGAATCTTGGCACCCAGCTTCTCAAACTTCTCGGGTTGCTTCAAGAAGCTAACAAACTCCATAATCTCAGTCTTGGCTTCCTCCAGACCAGCAACATCGCTGAACTTGACCTTGACTGCACTTTCAGCGTTGAACTTTTTGGCCTTGCTTTTTCCAAAGTTGAACATGCCTCCGGCACCTCCTGCTCGTCCACCCATAGATCTCTGTGTCCACAAGATCAACCCGATGAAAAGAAGAGTTGGTCCAAATGCCAGGACCAAGTTGCCAACGGTGCTGCCACCTGCCTCATAGCTGACGGGTATCCTCTCAGATGGCGGAATACCCAGTTGGTCCTGGGCTTCCTCCAGCTTCTTCTCAAACGACTCAACGGATCCAATTGAGAAGATGTAAGTTCTTTTAGCTCCAGATCCATCAGTCGTTCCCTGGACAGCATCGGGATGCAATTCCACGCGCACTTGAGACCCATTGACTACTACCAGCTTCTGCACAAGACCCTTGTCCAAAAAGGCTTTGCGCAGCTCCTGCCAGGTAATTTCTTTCTCAGAGAAGGGCCTGCTGAACGATTCGATAGCCCAAAGCGTAACACCAAGAACAAGACCAGTCTGGAGGGCGTCCATCCACGAGTTTCTTTCGGGCTTGGGTGACTTGGGGTCAGATCCTTGCTGATTTGATTGTGATTCGCCAGACGCCTTGTGAGATCGATTGGCGTCTGCTCCCCTCTCTCCATCCTTGTGGTCGTTCATCTCAGGGTTGTTCTGGTCAAACATGCCTCGCTTTCCTTGCTGCTGCTGTTCAATTTCCCATTCCGCCACCCGCTCGGCCATGATGAAGACGCATCGCATCAGCCGTCCCTTGTCCATTATCGACAAGTTGCCAGGTCCCTGGCGCATCTTGTGTAGTAGCTCGCGTATTTCGGCCGGTGCACCAGTATGCTGAAGCCCCACCAGGATGTCCTTCAACGTCTGCCTTTGGCCTTCGGGAAGCATCTCCTGGAATGCCTGCAGCTGAGTAATCTCCTCTTTGGACAGGCGAATCCAACCCTCTGGCAGAGGCGGCAGAGGCACCTTTGGTGATTCTGAACCGCCTTCTGACTCTGGCTTTGCGTTCGCATCATTGTGGTTGATCGGCTTCTCTGGACCGGGGTTTTTGTTCTCATCGGGATGCGGGGGTTTGGAGGAGTAGTATCGCGGGAGAATGCCGTAGGGTGTCGGCAATGCTCGGAGAGACACCGCGCTGGAGCCGGCGACGAGTCTCTGTGTTCTCTGTAAGCTCACGCTGTTTGAGAATCTTGCCAGCCGCGCGAGCTGGCTCGACTGCCGAAGATATCTTGACATGGTGGAGGGCGGCGGGTTGTGGTTTGCGGCGGATCCGCCGGTCCTGGGTCAATGACGAGGGAGAAGTGCAAGTATGTCGCACTCGCTGCGCAGGATTGCGCTTGATGGCTCCGGGTTCGCTTTGTCAGGAAATCGACATGCGCTGTGAGAAAAATGCAATGGATGTTCCAACGCCACTGCGGACTTGTTCTAGATGACACCACGAGATTGAAGCCTGCCGGCGGACGGTCCACATTAAGCCCGAAATTTGTACGGAGTCACGTGGCGGGGTTCGGAGCCATGCAGGGTAGGCTCGGAGGATCGGGGTTCCGCCTGGGAGAAACTCCGTGCTCAACTTCTTCCAGGTTCTATGGAGTGATATGATCCCTAATGCTAATGTTATAATAATGATAATAATTACATGTACTCATTGTGATAGTCCAGCTCCCTTTTTCTATGTTGATATTTCCATATTCGGAGTAGAACGGTCATAATCGACAGTATCAAATGAGATCAAACGAGAGAGGGCTCGGTGTGAAACTCAGACGTCCAGTTTGATGAAGATGGATCGTATGCTGCCACTGCCCTGGGTTGAAACAAGTCGACTGGTTCCATCATCCATTGCAACTTTCAATGGAGATTCTTCATCGTGACCTGAGGCCAACTCTGGCCAATCTCGCCAGACTTCTACATGTGAATTGGTAGAGAGTTTGTGTTGGGTAAATCGTGATATCACCCGAGATGCCTGCATATCATCACCAACCTCTAACAGTATCACCTTTGGCTTGAGGCTGTATGCGATGTTTAGCAATCTGGAATAAAAGACGTCTTCGTGCTCCCATTTTGCGGGGATTCTGATGTCGTTCCCTGGGATCAAAGCCAGAGACGGCTCGTATTTGCGAACGGAGTGTCCAATTTGGCCACCTCCATGATACCACACTCGCCGGGAAATGTACGGTGGATTAGATACCATCACATCCCAAGTGCGCCCTTGAAGCTTCTCTATGACTTTGTCCTGAAAAATGTCTTGTTGTAAAATGTTGAGGGTACGATGTGGCCGAGGGTGTGGAAGATGGCCAAGCTTAACATTATGACCAATGTTGTCTCTGGACAGACTGACAGCTTGAGTGGAAACATCCACTCCAAGGACCTCCAAATGCTCAAACTTTCGATAGAGTAAAGAGTAAAGAAGTAGAGGTATGCATCCCGTTCCTGTGCAAAAATCGACAATGCCGAGGCGTTGGTCCGGCTCGCCAGTCCTTAAGCTCCCAGCCTTGATCAAATCAGCCAGGTGATAGGTATACGCCTCGGTCTCGGGTCTAGGTATCAAAACGCCAGGACGGCATTTGACATCCAGTGGCCCAAATGGTTGAGATCCCAATATGTATTGCAAAGGATAGCCTTGACCTCTTTTTCTGCATAACCTGGAGAGCAAGTTTTCTTTGCCGGTGCTTGCAGTGCTGTTGACATGCTCTTTAAGCCATCGGAATTCATTCATGGCCGATTGGAGGTCTCTGCATGCCGGGAGCAGTGCAGCAATATTGGCTGAGCGACGGCTGGCCTTGCGGAAGAGCCATGGCGGGATTCGCGACATTGGCCTTGTTATTGCTGAAGGGGAAAAGGCAACATAATAGCCTACACGTGCAGACAATTTGTGGCGACCTCAAGCTCTGCCAAAACAGTCTACTAATAGTCTAATATGCCACCAAAATGGCAGTTAAAAATCGTACTTATACAACGCATGCAGGGTAAATAAAATTCTTATCAAAAGACAAACGATTGATATCTCGTATTATGGCAATTCTTTCCCAATCATCTGATTTTATTTAGGTAAGAGGAGATAGAGCTGGGCGAGATAATTGCTGCCACTTCAACATTCGCTGTAATACGCTGCATTTTCTTAGCGCTTCTAGTGGACTAAGCCATAGCCGGCCTTTAGCCGATCTGCTTCTCATACTCGCCGCTCATCCTTGAGTATCGCTCTCAATCTATCCGATATTCATACCACTTTTTGGAACCGATGTCGACGGAACCCTTTTGAATTACTTTTGCCCGACTTTTAATTTTTGGATTGTCAGAAAATATTTGCTCCCAACGGCTTACCATACATCTACTCTCGCCTTATATCGCCATCTATTTCCGCGGCCAGCTTGACGGTATTCCCCCCCTGGTCGTGCAACTTGCCACGAGATTTCATTCAACGCGTCTCTGGATAAACCATCAATCCTTCACATCCAAATATCGCTATTCTATCAAGATGAACGCACCGGATCGGTAGGTTTGCTATTTTTTTTGCCGTTGGACTTTCCGTTGAGGCCGTTTGACCTCGTTACCCTTCTGGAGTCTCCCGTGCTGTGGCCAAGGCTCTCCTGGAGCTGGGGAATCATGATGCACGAATACAGATGCCCAAAAGCCAAGGGCACGGCATGAACCATTTACTTCTGGGCTGTTGTTGAAGCCACCGATGATTCATTCTGTGCCATGGCGTGTGCATGCTGCTGTTGCAAGTGCACGCTCAGCATCAATGGCTTTCGCCTGCTGCATTCTCAATCTACACTTGTCATCTGCCCAAACCTACAAAGCCACCTTCCTGGCAGCTGTCAATTTGGCAGCTGCCTGTATGTCACCTTTTCTACCTTTTTACACTTTCCCTTTTCTCTGTTCAATCTGTTGAACACCGCTTCACCCCTCACCAGCACGCTGTTACTTTTGCCAGGCACCAGCGAAAATGGCGGGATGCAACACGAAGCATGATAACCTCCAGGACAACCCGTTGCGTCCCCCCTAACTCTGAACCATCTCGATTTCTGCGTTTGGTTAACAAGATGCTGACTTTGAACCAGTTTCGAGCTCTTTTTGCTCGGCGAGGGCGAAAAGAAGATTGAAGAAAAGGTTTATTCTGGTTGGTGGCCGGTATCCCATCTTGGGCTTGAATGAACCTAACGCTTCCTCACAGGCATGTCCAACACCTCGGACTTTATCTTGAAGAAGGAGGACCACACGCTGGGTAATCTGCTCGCCGAGCATCTCAAGGCACACCCAAATGTCTACATGGCCGGGTATAAGAGTAGGCTTCGAATTCGGCTGCAGTTGGGGTTCTTCATGCTGACTAGAATAACAGTTGCTCACCCTAATGTTCCTGAGCTCTACATCCGGGTACAGACAGACGGAACCATTTCACCTCGCGACGTTTTTACGTCAGTGTGCGAAAAGCTTATCAACCAGCTCGAGATGTTGTATCAAGAGTTCACTCGCGAGTGGGAGCTAAGACGTATCACCAACACCGGAGATCAAGGGAACACCAATGGCCATTAAGAAGACCATCAAGTCGTCTCATAGTCAGGCGTTACAGGAACAGGAAATTGGGCTTTGCATTTCGGCTTCATTTGGACCAGGGAAAATGAATTTAAATTTGTGTTATTGTAACAGAGAGTATGCATCCAAAGATAATGCAGACCAGTCTCGATACTGGCTATCGTCCAACAATCAGAAAGTAGATTTCTACTGTTGCCAGATCCTACTGAGTAGCAACTCTGTCGTAAGATGCGTGACACACGCGTAATAAGCCGTCAGGGCGTGGCATTGGTTGCGATGATTCGGCATGTACTTGGACATGCCGTTGAGACTTGGGGTTTCTCAAGCCGTGGCACCAACTGGGCCCTCTCCTCCGGGAATCAACTAGGAGAAAGTGTCAGTCCATCTATTGTATCAATAGGCTGGGGGTTACTGGCTATACCATGCAGATATTGTTGCCGTTGAGCAGGATTTTAGGAAGCTTTGTGTGGTTTCCAGAGTAGTCACTGCACGTGAAAACATGGTCAATACAGCCCCAGATCCAGATCCAGAGTAGAGATCGGCAAAGACTCACAATTCCGTCACATCCTCCAACACCATGTCTTGAATACCGTTAGGTAAAGTTGCAAGCTGCTGTTGAGAAGGGCGTCTACTTACTGACATAGTCGTCAAAGCCCAGGAGGGTGCCGCTGAACTCTGCCCAAAGTGTTAGTTCTGCAGCACAGGCTCGTAACAGGGCCTGGCGTTCTCACCTTTATCTCCCTTCATGACGACCCATATCCTTGACCCGACACACTTGTCAATGAGTTCTGAAGCAGAGTGTCAGCTGCTGAACCGAGAGCTCGGGGAATGTGGACATGGGGGCCCGAAGCAGATGAACTCACCGAGGGGTAGCAGTTGTGACGACATCCTGGAAAGGGCTTTTTTGCCTGTTGCGTCTACGACGTGGCAAGAGTAGGTTTCGATATCAGAGGGATGAAGACGAGATTCGCACAAGCTTTACAAGACGGATCCAGCATGAGCTCTCTCTCTCTCTCTCTCTCTCTCTCTCGCGAAGTCGTTCCCAGGTCTGCAAGTCTGGTGGGCTGGCGCTAAGCAGAAGCAGAAGCAGAAGCAGAGCAGAGCAGCGCACGAACAGCGCAAAATGCCTGGCCCCCACATTGTCGCAAGGCTGACTAAGGGCATCTCGGCCTCGAGCGCCGTTTGTCCCTTGTCCTCCAAACTGCAGCTAAGCGCGCTGAGACATGATGGCTGCCTTGGCGGCCAATCACCACGATCCGCAGACTCAGCTCCCCGGCTGCGTCGAACCCTCCCTGGAGCCCCGTGGAGCGATCCTAATGGCCTGTTCGGAGCATTTGCAGCTGCTGAACGAGAGCCCTTCTCATGTGCCGTCAAACTGCGGAGGTCGCAGTGCAGCGCCGGTACACAAGGCATACGAGTGGCTGTTTCTACGGAGGTATACATACTTGACGCGCCCTCCTCCGCTCCAGGCATGCATTCGTGTCTGTCTGCCCAAGTGCTCGGTTCCTGCAGAGGTTCCTTGGTCAGAGCTATGAGCTACCACCACTCGAGCCAGCTCTGGAGCTCCCAGTTCGGCGTGCGCTTTGGAGCACTTGCAAACGTCCGCCAGGAACCGACTACTTCTACGTCTCTTCATACGTCCACCCTGGGCGGTGATGAGATCCGTACCGACAGCCCTGTAAATCCAGCCGAACTCGGCCTATACACGACGGATGTTGCCCAAGATCCGTTGCCTTCATTTCCACGCTCAAGGAGTCCTCGGCGAGCGCCCATTGCTCTCCCGCCACGCCCAACAGACGCTCAACGACCACCCATTGCTCTCCCAGACCCAAATGTCGCAAGCAGCTCAAAAGACGCAAGCTCAAAAGAGAGCGCCGCGGCTCCTGGCGCTGACAAGAAGAAGATTGTCGTCGAGCCGCCGTCGACTTCACTAGAGTTCAGCATCTCCAAGAAAGAGTTTTTTGCTGCCCGCGCTGCCATCCCTGGCACTCCCGAGGCTCACTGGTCATATACCATGTACCACCGGGCTGGTGAGAATGGAAAGGTCGATAATGTCAAGGTCCATTATTGTGAAAGTAAGGCTACCACGGAGCGGGTCTGTAACGAGTATTTCCTCAACGAAGATGTCATCGGCCTTGACCTGGAGTGGATGAAGTTTGCAAGGCGGACGGACGGGCCGCGGCAAAACGTCTCTCTCATCCAGATTGCAAGCCCTAGCCGCATTGCCCTGATCCATGTCGCAGTCTTCACAGAGAAGGAGGACTTTCTAGGGCCGTCGTTCCGCAAGATTATGGAGAATCCCAACGTTAGCAAAGTCGGCGTCAACATCATACCGGATTGCACGCGCCTCAAAAACCACCTCGGCGTCACTGTTCGGGGCGTCTTTGAGTTGAGCCACCTCTACAGGGTCGTCAAGTATCTGCCAAAGACGCCTAACCTGGTCCACAAGGGACTGGTATCGCTGGCTACCCAAGTTGAAGACCAGCTACTGCTTCCTTTGTACAAGGGAGAGGTGGTCCGAACCGGAAATTGGATGAGGCGGCTCAGCTCGCAACAAATCAACTGTAAGACAAAACCCAATGTGCCACTTGTTTTGAGTTCACATGGCTAATCAGTTGCAGATGCTGCGTCGGATGCCTATGCCGGCCTTCAGCTTTACTACGTGCTTGAGGAGAAGCGAAAGGCCCTCGTCCCTTGCCCTCCTAGACCGCATCATGCGGAACTGCGGCTACCCATTCCACTTCCTGATCCTCCAGCTGTTGAGAAAAAAGAGGACGATGCTGCTGCTGTGGACCCGACAGCAACAACAACTTTTGCAAATACAACGGCTTCCGCATATAAACGCAAAAACCCCAAGCCTAAAGATCCTAAACTGGAAGACTCCAAGCCTCAAGATCCTAAACTAGAAGATTCCGATCCTAAAGACTCCAACAAAAGGCAACTACCAAACACCTTTTCATCAAAACTTGCAGCCTCGGAAGCTTCAGCATCGGGTGATGCGGCCCCAAAGCCCCCAAAGTCTAAGAGACAGCGCCCGCCAAAAGCCCCCGACACTAGAGACGCGCGGGTGATTGCAGCCGAAGCAGAGATGAAGGCGTACAACGATGCGTACACTGCCGCCAACTCGACCTGGCCCGTCACCACCCCGGTCCGCATCAGGGCGTACTACATCTGGTACCGGAATGAGGACCTCTGCCCTGCCGAAATCGCAGCGCTCTTGCGAGACCCGCCGCTGCTGACCAGCACTGTTGCGGCGTACATCGTAGACGCGATTCAGACGGAGAAGTTTCCTTATCCGTTGGTCAGGTTACACAAAGAAGTGGTGTGCCATATAGATCTCGAAAAGCCGTACATGTACAAGTACAAGTCGTTTTGCGAGGAGTGCTCCAAAGCAGTCAAGCTGAACGGAGATGACGAGGAAACGAAGCAAACGGAGGCGAAACCAGACGAGCAGAAATAGCAAACGATAGACATGGCGTGTTAATTAATTACTGTGTAGCCTTGGTATATTCAAATTTGAGACAGATTCTAAAGGAAAATAGCCTCTATGAAGCCAGCAGCCCGTTACCCCGATTGATTTGAACCTTTTTGTCCTCTCCTCCGCTTACAATGCCCCACGTCTTGTCCCATGCCACGCTCAGCACCTTGGCGCCGTCTCCGGCCGGCGGCAGCTTCTTGCCCTTGAGCCACTCTCTTCCAATGGTGTAGGCTGGCTCGCTAACGCTGCCGCCGCCCTCTTCGGACGATGCGAGCCGGACGCTACGCAGATCCCACACGCGGCACGTGCTGTCGTGCGAGCCGGACACCAGCGAGTAGTCGTTTTCCGGGGAGGCGGCCACCGAAACAACCATGTTGACGTGACCTCGGAGGGTCATGGCGGCGGTGGCGGCAGCAGACTCCCTGGGGTCCAGCAGGGTGATGTGTCGTGCCGAAGAACCAGCGGCCACCAGCGACGCACCGGGCAGTGCCGTTGCGCAGAGGATGGGGTGCATGGTGGTGAGGCGGGACACCTCTCGCTGTGTTGTGAGATCAATCGTCTTGACTGTGTGGTCCAGGGACGCAGAGTAGGCGACGGTCGAGTCCTTGGGATGGAAGATGGCGGCGGTGACTGCCTCCTCGTGCAAGGGCATCATTGCCAGGGGTCCGCGCTGGGCGGTAGAGCCGGCGTTGGACAGCTTGGCTCGCTTGGTGCTGTGAGCTGAGGGAAGGGATTCGGGGTCGGCCTGGGGCGCCGTTCGTTTGGAAGCGGACCATAAGCCAACGCGACCATCTGAAGAGGCTGTCAGGATGCGGCGTGTGGAACCGTTGACATCAATGCTGTTAATGTTCTTTCCGTGGCCCCAGAGTTCCATGTTGGGCTTGAGGGTTCCAGAGAAGCCATCGTCCGCTTCCTTGTAATCCCAGACGACGACTTTTCGATCCAAGCCAGCCGACGCCAGCTGGGTCGGTGACAGCCATCGCACAGCATTGATGCGCTGAGTGTGTCCTTCACCTTTACCGCCGGCAGAGACAGCAATTGCCGTTCCTGAGGGGTTCCAGATCCTCACAAGCCCGTCGTACGAGGCACTGGCAACCCGCTCATTCACAGCAGCATCCCCGGCCAGCAGACCGGCGGGCGAAGTTGACGACAGGACGTCGACACCGCTGACCCAGTCGTCATGCTCAAAGCTGGCTTCGTAAACTGGGGGGAGCAGACTGCGGACGTATTGCAGGGTCAATGTTGTTTCCTGAGACAGGCCATTTGACTTGAGGTATTCTTCAATGCTCGTTTTCAGAAATGTGCCGTTGGCGAGGAAATCGAGAGGGACCGGCGATGAAGTATCCAGCATCGACTCGGAGTTTAAGATGCGAGAGAGGCCATAGCGCTTGATATCTGGGGTACGTTAACAAGACTCATCCTCATGTGTAGATATAACAACTGGGGGTTAAAAATCTGGCGGGGGAACTGACCTGCGGGTACGAGCAGTTGTCTC
The DNA here is from genome assembly GCA_001721665.1 of Trichoderma pleuroti. Taxonomy (NCBI): domain Eukaryota; kingdom Fungi; phylum Ascomycota; class Sordariomycetes; order Hypocreales; family Hypocreaceae; genus Trichoderma; species Trichoderma pleuroti. Next base: position 87,639 of record MDJU01000041.1, read on the forward strand.
TTGGACTCTGGGAGGAGGAGGTCTTCCTCGCTGGTGGTGAAGACGACCTTCACCTGGGCAGATGAGGCGTCCATTGTGATGAGAAGAAGAAATACTTGATATGCTCAGAGATTGGTGAACGATTGATTTAAATGTCCTTGCTATTTCAGCTGATAAGGGACCGTGCTCGTCGAATCGTCACTCTGGTGCGAGTTGCTGGTAACGGCTGGTGCACATGTAGGCTGGAGAAATCTCAAAAATTTTTGGACAATGCAGCGCAGCCTCGTGAGTAGTGGATCCACTGCGGGGTGCACTGTTGAAATCAGCAGCCAATTAGAGCCAAGGCAGCGCAAGGCTGAAAAGGCGACCTAATGCACACTAACCTGCATCTAGACCGCCTAAATGGTGCTCTAAGATGCCACAACACATGGAGCAGAAAACACATGTCCGACTACTACTAGTAGTAGTAGTCAGAAAGTAGCGGAGGAGAATCTGCGGACCGTCAGGTTGTGTTAGCCACTTTGGATTACCTATCCTTGTCCCCTGGGAAACAATCTTGATAAAGATATCCCCACAAGAGATAGAATAGCCATCCTTGCCATCCCTTGCATGCCCAACTAACACGAACAGAGCGTCGTTGATAAGCACCCATACGTCATCTCCCGAGTCTCGAGGACAAATCCAAGGAGCAGACAATGTCTGGGCGTACACCATGATGCGAGTCTGTGTCATTGTAATGCCGTTTGGCGTCACCGCATTGCAATTGAGTGTTGAATACCACCCAAGCTGCAATGGGATGCGGAGGATATGCAACTCGGGCATGGCTCCTCTCCCATTGGGGGCCAGCAACGTGGAATAACTCGTGGCAGAGTCCAAGATGTCCATGGTAAATGTCCGTCCAGACGCAAAACACCAGCCAATCCGCATCTCCCATCACATAACCTCGATCAGCTCCCCCGCAATCCATGGCGTCATCCCCACACTGCTAAGGTAGTGCACGAGGCCAGTCTGGCACCTCACCACCCGCGGTTGGCTTGCGGCGACCCGCTGGATTGGAGAGACGAATGGGTTTGTTATGCAGGGACATATAGGTCTTTGGCTTGTGCCAGTTGAGAGGGGGGCACGTCAGCGGCTCTGGCTTGTGGGCGATGATGCTGAGAGGCGCTGCGTAGCGGCCCGGGGAACCATGCAAGCCCGGGAAAGGCAACGGCGAGAGTGGTTGGACGAGGAACCGGAGAAACCAAGGTAGAAAGTAGTTTGGGGGAAAGATGACGAGCAGTAGCATAAATGTTCCCGTGCAAATAATGCCCATGCAAGCACAAAGCAGCCCCTTAGGTAAGCTTGCGGCCTGATTCCAGACGTCTTCTCCCGATGATGCGCATGCGTCAAAACTGCAGACGCAAATCGCATACATGAACACGCAGGCGTGGTCACTGCTGTTAGTGGTTTGGCCGGCTGGGCTAGCATTGCGCTATCCCCAACCCCAGACCCACCGCCTCGAGAGGTCCCCACTTTCTATGTAAGGTAGCACCCCTCCAAAGCTTCCATTCAGTCCAAGTCCCTCATCAAGTTTCTTCTCCCCCTCTCGGCCTGACTTGTTTCTGCCTTTCCTGCGCATCCCACGGCCTCAGATTCAGCTTCCTCAGTCCTCGGACCCTGACGAGCCCGTTGCCCAGCTTCACGGGCCCAGCCATTGTTTGCCTCGCCGCCCGCGCTCACTCACCACGTGCAAATCACAGCGACCCGTCTTAGACAAGCTCCAGCGCCACCTCAACCAAGAGCTCTACTAGCACTACAGTTAGTACCTAGGTAAGTCATCACACCACAATATCTCGCACCGAAATTCGCCCAACTAACCAAAAGATTTTTTCCTTTCTTTCGCCTCCCTTCGATTAGCCACCGGCATTTCCAGTTCGTCTCGTCACCTCCTGATGCTTTTTTAAACCGTCCGAAAGCTCACAAAACTCAGCACAGTTGTTTCTAGCTTGTGCAGCCCTTGCGCAGCCCTAATCCCCTACGTCATCTGGATTGTCGGCCCGTGGCACAGGCCTTTTCGCCGGAGCTCTTTTCCAAGGGTCAAACAACAACCTCTCGCGACATTTTCACAGTCCAGGACGACGAAATGGCCTCCAACGGAAACCCCGTTCGCGATATCAAGAACCACCTGCTCTTTGAGATTGCCACGGAAGTAGCTCATCGAGGCAAGTCGCATCCTACCCTCTCTCTCTCCCTCTGGCGATTATGTCACCATGGCTGGCTGGCCTCTGTGCCCGTTCCTGCCCAATGTCGGCCCAGATCAAGAGCTAACTCATTTATTGCCTCACAGTCGGTGGTATTTACTCGGTCCTCAAGTCCAAGGCTCCAGTGACTACGGCTGAATATGGCGATCGATACACCCTTATCGGTCCCCTCAACCACCAATCGGTGCGCCCTCTACCTTGCAAGAATTAATTAATAGCTCAAAATTGGGCACCAACTGACGAGCAACAGGCCGCAGTCGAGGTCGAGGAGATGGAGCCCACCAATCCGGCGCTTGCCGCCACCATGCAGACCATGAAGGATCGCGGAATTGGCATGCTCTACGGCCGGTGGCTCATTGAGGGAGCCCCCCGGGTTCTTCTCATTGACACCAAGACGGCTTACAACTTTGTCAATGAGTGGAAGTCGGACCTCTGGTCGGTTGCCAGCATTCCATCCCCACCTGACGACGAGGAGACCAATGAGGCTGTTGTCTTTGGTTACCTGGTGGCGTGGTTCCTTGGAGAGGTAAGGCATCCGTCGATACCCCAGTCCCGTGTAGTTGTCATAAGCTTTCCTTGTCTCTGCTCCTCAGCGTCTGATTGGCTGCCGCTAACGCACAAGTACTAGTTTGTATGTCACGAGAAGGAAAAGGCCGTCATTGCCCACTTCCACGAATGGCTGGCCGGCGTTGCTCTGCCCCTCACCAAGAAGAGGCGAATTGATGTTACGACCATCTTCACGACCCATGCCACTCTCCTGGGACGATACCTCTGTGCCGGCTCGGTTGATTTCTACAACAACCTCCAGTTCTTTGACGTCGATGCCGAGGCGGGCAAGCGCGGCATCTACCACCGGTATTGCATCGAACGGGCTGCCGCTCATTCGTGCGACGTCTTCACAACGGTCTCTCACATCACCGCATTCGAATCAGAGCATCTCCTGAAGCGAAAGCCCGATGGTGTCTTGCCCAACGGTCTCAACGTGACCAAGTTCTCGGCGGTTCACGAGTTCCAAAACCTGCACCAGCAGGCCAAGGAGAAGATCCACGACTTTGTGAGAGGCCACTTCTACGGCCACTATGACTTTGAGCCGGAAAACACCCTGTACTTCTTCACTGCCGGACGCTACGAATTCCGAAATAAGGGAGTCGACATGTTCATCGAGTCTCTTGCGCGGCTCAACCACCGACTCAAGGCGGCCAACAGCAAGATGACTGTTGTCGCCTTCATCATCATGCCTGCTCAGACCACATCGCTGACCGTTGAGGCTCTCAAGGGCCAGGCCGTCATCAAGTCCCTGAAGGACACCACAAACATCATTGAGCAGGCCATTGGTCGTCGCATCTTTGAGCGATCCCTCAAGTGGCACGAGGGTGACCCGATGCCCGATGAGAAGGAGCTCATCTCTGGCCAGGACCGTGTTCTCCTGCGCCGGCGTCTCTTTGCCATGAAGCGCCATGGGCTTCCGCCCATTGTGACCCACAACATGCTCAACGACAGCGAAGACCCCGTCCTGGCCCAGATCCGCCGGGTGCAGCTGTTCAACCACCCGTCAGACCGTGTCAAGATCGTGTTCCACCCCGAGTTTTTGAACTCGGCCAACCCCGTCCTGCCCTTGGACTATGACGACTTTGTACGTGGCTGCCACTTGGGTGTTTTCCCATCATACTATGAGCCGTGGGGCTACACCCCAGCTGAGTGTACGGTCATGGGCGTCCCGAGCATCACCACCAACCTCTCCGGGTTTGGATGCTACATGGAGGAGCTCATTGAGAACTCTAGCGACTACGGCATCTACATTGTGGACCGGAGAATGAAGGGAGTCGAAGATTCGGTGAACCAACTGTCCAGCTTCATGTTTGACTACTGTGGCAAGAGCCGGCGTCAACGTATCAACCAGAGGAACCGTACTGAGCGTCTCAGCGACCTGCTTGACTGGAAGCGCATGGGCATGGAGTACATCAAGGCGCGCCAGCTGGCTCTCCGACGAGCATACCCCAACTCGTTCAACGGTGACGAAGAGGAAGAGGAGCTGGAAGATTTCATCCGCGGGCCGGAGCAAAAGATCTCGAGGCCATTCTCCGTCCCCGGCTCGCCTCGCGATCGGACTGGCATGATGACCCCTGGAGACTTTGCCAGCCTGCAGGAGGGACGAGAAGGCCTGAGCACGGAGGATTACGTTGCCTGGAAGCTGCCGTAAGTATACCACAGCGGTTGCATAGTTTGCAGTTATTTGGACCTTTTTTCGCTAACATGTTGAACCTAGTGAGGAGGAGGACCCCGAAGAGTATCCCTTCTCGTTGACTCTGCGAACGAAGCAACCCAGTGACATCAGCCCGGAGACCCAGGCCACTCTCAACGGTAACTAAAGGGGGGGGGGAAAGGAAAAAGGAAAAGGAAAAAAAAAGAGTAAAGTCAGGCATTTATCCCATGAGCAACATGCGTCCAGAGCCAAGCCAGCATTGTATCGGATTCAGGACCGTTTTGACAGTGAATCTTTGTGCGTCAAATCTTTGATATGTGTTTTGTGTTTGTTGCACCATTTTGGGCGAGGTCCAATGGAAGCAAACAGATTGGGTAAGAGTGAAGCAGAAGGGGGGAAAACGGAAAAGAAGGCATGTCAACCGAGGGACTCGTCGGCGAGAGTGGAGGGATATCGGGTTCGGGCCAATTGCCGATTTGATCAAAGGAGGGCATAAAACACCTGTAGGTATGTTGCGTGTTGAATGATAGCATACCATCTTGGTACTATATTTCTGTTGCTTGTCTGTGTTGTGCTGCTTGTCCACGTGCTCTGCTGAAACGCCGTGCTCCGAGAAGCTTACAGTAGTGCATTTGTACAGGAAGAGTCAGAAGAGACTCGGCGGCATGGACGACACGTGCCGTATTTTGGCAGTGCAGTGCAGCCATGGCGCGATGGGGTTTGGAGATGAGATGGCGATCTGTTTAGCGCGGCCATGGCGTTGAGGCTCAAGGTTGGCGGTGGATCTCCAATTACATGAGCGTGTCGTGCGTGCGTATGCACTAGTTGTGAAGGAGATTGGATTGTCTCTGGTGATGGTGATGATACAGTACAGTACAGTGCAGTGCAGTACTCTACGGTATACGAGTAGTATGGATGGATTTCTCTAGCCGAGTTGAGGGCGGGCAAGGTTCAAGTTTACGACATCATCTCCGAGTACCTGGGGAGAGGGTCGATTTGAAAAGACAGGAGATGCAATCAATCGATTGTGATGATGAGGGGTGAGAGTGACGAGCACAGTCAATGGCGCCGTCATACGAGGGAAAGGAAGCGTGCAAGCATGATTTGAACGGTCGAATGAGCATCATGCGTTTGTTGCGTGTGTGCACGAGTATTCCACGGAGCAAGGGGGGGGGGTCCGTTGTCTAATTGGTATGGCTATGGGCTATGGCTATGGAGATGCCCGCTACGAAGCGAGAGGAAGCGAAAATGGAGTCAATTCGTTGGTTCCCCCTGGGGGGCTGGGGGATGGAGATGGGCAGCAATTGAAGATTTTTTTGTTAGAGTGAAGAATAAAGGCGGTGATGCAAGATTCGGTCGTCATTAGCGTGAACTGGGTATGAGGAACAGCTGTTCCGCGTCTCCAGCTTCGTTGCGGGAGAGGATAGAGTGCGAGTATCATGAATCGGTGACTGGCCAAGCAGAAATCGGGGTTACTGGAGAGCGGGTGCCAAGGCGAGATGGCGCGCCAGGGGGACGGCAAGCGATGGAGAGGTTGAAGATTTTGTGAAGAGACTAGAGGCAAGGTTTTTTGTTTTTTCAGCAGGGAACAGGGGGGGAGAGCGGATTGGACATGGGGGTTCGTGGCAGACACGAAGTGGGAAAAAGAGAGAGGCTGAGATGCGGTGAGGCTTCTGTGAGGCTTCTGTGAGGCTTCTGTGCATACACCGTATTTTTGACACGTGAGGGGGATGGGAGTTGCTGTAGGTGTTGGACAGTTAATTGTATTGGTTGAATCATTGTATGTTTGTATTGCGAATGGCATGTCTCAATCTCGGTGGAAATTGCACCTCGAGGCGATTTCAGCAAAATACGACAGACATTGATTGATCAACTATTATGAGTCTACTCCGTACAAGAGAATTCATTGACGAAAACAAACCCCTGACAGACAGCTAGCAAAAAAAGCTCATGTGGGGCGCAAGCTAATTTCGGTAGGTCGCTTCCACAGCACAGCATGTCTCTCTCTCTCTCTCTCTCTCTCTCTTTTTTTTTTTACGTTCGTCTTCTACCTGAGCCATCATGGATGGGCGTAGTTCTCAGGGGAGGGGCCCCCATGTCATGTATCTCACAGTGCACCGCGTTTTTTGCCCTTGGGTTGTTTTTTGCCCTTGTTTTGTTGGTTCAATGGAGGGGTTTTTTTTTCCCTTGTGCTTGGTCGCTCGCATGCGGGTTTGATGTGCTGTCAAGCGTGATGCTGGATGGTGGAGAACCGAGACTGTCTTGTCTTGTCTTGCTTTTTCTTGTTCATCTGTTTTTTTTTGCATGTGCTGCTGCTGGGTAGTAGCTAACAAGCTATAGCTATAGCCATAGCTATAGCTATGGGTTCAGTTTAGTTAATAGCCAAGGTGCGTGATGCTGCTGAGCATGAACCGATCCATGGTTCTCTCGCCCGTTGCCATACCGCCACTCATGATGCCACTCATACATGCTCGCCTGTTTTACCATGTTCCGTTCTGTACACGTAGCAGTACAGTCGCAGTATGCAATTGACCAAAACAGCGGGCTTGCTTGCTTGCTTGCTTGCTTGCATCCAGCCCATCTGGGAAAGCGAGGCACGCAGCATCGCGACGTGTCCCAGACAATGTCGCACTCTGAAGCGTGAGTGGCAAGCAGCACAAGTACGTAATATCAAGCATCATCTATCTACTAAACCGAGGCACTCTTTTTATTTTAATTTATATTTATTGATTTATTTGTCTCGTCTTGTTCAATTCGTCCGAGTGCGTGTAGGACCTGTTCAATTCTCGAAAATACCAGCCCGTCGTCTTTGTCTTTGTTTCACCACGAACAGGTGACTTGTATTGCTTGGCCAGCCGAAAGCATCAAAGACATTTGAATAGCCCTCAAAGGGAGATTGTAACAAATATGTACGCTACATTGAATCAAAATGGCCAATTCCATTTTGAACAATTGGGGTATTCTTATAATACTAGTACAGGTATTATTCTTCTTCTTCTTTGATACAAACACATGTATACAGTAAACTGTCCATCATGGCCTTCAAAGCAACGTCGCATCCCGATATACCAAGGTAGTAGAACATACACACACGCCTCCGTGTCTCGGGCCTGCATCGCCCTCTCCGGCTGAGACAAGGCCCTCGATACGGACGCGAAACAACAAAAAGAATCATCATAATAATGACTCCGTTTGCACAAAAACGAAACCCTGTCCTCCCCATCTCTACAAGTATGCATGTGCACATTATGATACGCACTCGTAACGGTGCATCAACAGCCCTGCACATCATTATTTCAAGTAAATTCCCCTTGCCCTTACAGCCCATGCTCTCTCTGTCTGTCTGTGTCTTGCTCCTGAGCTGCCCGTATCACGTACTCCGTGCGGCGTCACGTATCACGTATCACGTATCACGTATCACGTATCATGTGCTTGTCAGCAGCAGCACATGGCAGCAGCACGGATTGCAGATTGCTCACTCACTCACATCCCTTGCCCTGCCTGCGGGTATGTAGGTACGGCACCTCGTACAGCATGTAATACAGCATATACGAGTATCTACATACATGATGAAGAAGTAAAAAGAAGGGAAAAGAAGGGGGATGCTCGACGCAGGAGCACGGAGTGCGTGCAGCGAACGCTCAGGCACAAAACAGACAGGTGACGAAAATAAAGAAAGGTAATTTACACTCATCCTTATTCTCCGGTATTTCAACATTTCTCTTGTAATCATGTATATCCTGATTTCTTATGTTGCATGCACATCAAACTCTTCTTCATAGTTGGTAGTGGTGGTATATCCCATCGTGACCGAAGCCGGAAGGTCTCACAAACCACCAAGAAAAACAGCAGTGCAGCACAAGCAGAAACAGAGGGGGGGAAATGGTACTAAATAAGTCCAGCATCTGATTCTCAGTAGGTAATGGCACATTAGCCCCAAGCAGGACTAAAAAAAAACATGTCGGCAGTATGACTCCATACATCTGCATGTACAACACATCTCTTCCACTCCACTGCGGCAGGGAAAAAGAAAGACTACGCCAACCAAAATCCAACAACATCCCATCCCGCCCTTTTTTTTTTACCCTTTTTGCCTTTTTCCTGTCCTTGCGGTGAAGTCTGCGCTGTAATTCTCGGGTTGCACTTGGGCAAATCCATTACACAACTATCAACGATGATATCAACCACTCAATCCAAGGCAACGAAACCCGCCATTTAGCCTTACTTTATAGTAAAATTCATACCATAATGTCCCCCGAAATCTCAAGTCCCATCAACCGGACTCGTCCGCTTCATCAGGTGCAAATCCCCACTCTGGGCATCGACGTCAAATGCATCTTCGGGGCAATTCCCCCAAGGACGAGTACAGTAGGTACGAGCACTCTCTCATGCACGCATTCACCCATCTTATTCACTCTGGGCTAAACATCTTCAACGGGAATAATAATAAAAAAAGCGGCTACTTGTACACAGTGTTCATGGCAGACCGCCTCGCTGCCAGGGATGTCGATGCAGGGAGTTTTGCCCATCAGGTCATGGACCCTTGCCCACTACAACGTCGGTGTAGATGCATGGAGAGCCCCAGTTCACCGCGGCAACCAAAGGCAACAAAGGCGGGCTGGACTGGACTGTACAGTACTGTGCAATAGTGAGTAGTCGTAGTCAGCACACAAATCGTCACTTGGCAGAATAGGCAAAAAATGGATGCAAAATCGAGGTCCAAGGAATCTCTTCATTGGTAGGCATCATGACTACTTGCGTAGCTAAAGCGAAAAAAAAAAAACACGTGTTTGCCAGCTGATGTCAGTCATCGCGGCCGTCCCGTCCCAAAGAAAACTGATGGAAAAGAAAAACGCCAAGAGGCAATGCAAAGCCTCCCCAAGAGTGTCATGTTCGCATGACGAACTCTCTTCATGTATCCCCACGTGAAAACGCCGCTCTGTGCAATATATGCCCCCATTTTTTGTTATGCCATATAAAAATGCGCCGCCTATAAAAAAACCCCCCAGCCGAAAAAAAGCAAAAAAGGGACAAATTTCCCAGCACCGTCGTCACGAAATTCGCAGGAGTGAAGAAAGTAGAGGCCAGCTGTTGTTGGTCGGATCATTCATAAAGAGAAGAAGAAAAGCAGAATGTGGATCCAGTGTTGCAAAAGGTAAAATCGAGGAAAAGAGAGAGTGTGTGAATGGAATGGTAGCGGTGTATGGGGCTCATACTCGGATGCTTCGTCGCCGAGTCAAGAAGCCCTGGCGAATTCGTTTTGTCGGTGACAGGGGGGATGCCGCATCGCTAACCGGCGATGGCGTTGTGGCTGAGTAGCTGCTGGCCCGCCTGGAGGCCATCACGTCCTGGTAAATCGAGGGCGGTATTGACGTCGCGTTCCGGGGGGTGCTGTGGTTCTCCTCCTGGTTCTCGCCGACCTGCTCCATGGGCAGCGTCTGTATCGACAGAGCCTCCCGAGACAGGGACGCCGACTGGTTCAGGTTAGGCCTGCTACGCTTCCTGACCAGGCTAAGCGTCCTCTTGAACATTTGCGCCGTCTTGCGGAGCTGGGGTTCAGGCTCTTCGGGCTCCGCCTTTGTCGCGAAAGGATCAATGTTGAGGAACGAGGGCGAGCCCCCTTCGAAGCTGATGGGAGACATGATGCTGCTTGACCGGGGAGGGTGCTGTGAAACCGCCTTGGCCGACGACGTGGAGCTGGTAGATGCCTTTCGGTGCTTCAGGATGGGCTCGGTCGACGTCCTCGTAAGCTCGTTGGCGGCGCAGCCTGTTGATGAGCTTGGCGATATTGACCTTCGGGAGAGCTGGACGATGCAGGCCTTTCCGGAGAAGACGACTGAAACCTTGCGGGCAATGTCCTGGCACGTCGATGTCTGCTCGGGTGTCTCTTGCGCGTGCTCGCTGTCGGAGCTGTAGTCGCAGTCGGAGAAGTCGTCGGCTGAAGAAGATACCATCCTCTTCGGATGAGAGATAGAGAAGATGGGGGGCGGCGGGAGCGAGGACGGGTCGGTGTCCCGAAAGCTTCTGAGGCATGGTGGCCAGCAGCCTTGAGGCCCTCAGGGCGCTTCTGGGCGGCAGAGCGGGTGCCTTGGGCAGCACGGCCTCTGTCTGTGTGATGGACGACATGTTTGTGTCGAGGTTGATGTCGATGTCGGTTGGTTGGTGGTGCAAGCAAGCCCTCGCAAAGCTTGGGAGCTTGGGAGGGAAGCTTGATGTATATATGAGTATCTCTCTGTGTGGTCCTGCCCCTCTAGAGTATGGATGCCTGGGACGAAATTCGACTGCCTATCAATGGCTCCTTGAACAGCTCCACCACAACTTGGGCAATAGTCGTACGTGTGACGGCAATGTATCGAATTTTCGTTGTCTGGTGCGCAGGGCGGATCCAAGACCAATATGGCGGGCAAAAGTCGACAAGGAGGAAGAAGAAGAAGACAAAGGGAGAGACTCTGGTTGGGATTCTTGTAAGGCGCCAAACGAGGCAAGATATGGAAAGTGGAAGAGCAAGGTATGCGAGATGTGAAGATGTGGAACAAGGGAAAGGGCGGTGGAGGGAGGAATGTGGCTGAAGCCGTTCTCGTCTCGTTCACGCGCAGAGAAGGAAAAAAAAGAAAAGAAACTTGAATGGTCTTGGAAGAGAATCTTGACTCTCTCTCTCCACGCGCCGGGGAAGGGGCACACACAGATACAAGTATGTGAGGCAGGCATGGGCATGTTCCACCGTCTGGCATGCTGGTACCCGCGCACTGTGTACTTGCCACGAACGGCGAGCCCACTTCCCACCTTGGGGGCCCACTTGGCATCCTGGCAGGGGTCAACGGGGGGCCCACAGGCACTGCCAGAAGGGGGCTAGCCCGCATTATGACGGCACAGGGCATTTGATGGGTGCTGTGCAGGCTGGAATTATTGCCTGTGCTACTGTAACATGCTGAACCTGAACCTGTACAGGAACAGGAACAGGACCTGGCACAATTTCAACCAAGACATGTCACCGGCCCTGCAAGCAAGTCGTTTCACAGGCCTGCCAACGGAGCGAGCAGCTCTTTCTGTCCACCCCATTTCGCTATCCCAACTCGTCATATTTTGCAAGAATGTGACTGCTGCAGATAGATTAGGAGTCTTGTACGCAGGACGTACTCAATACTGTAAAATGAGAGTGTCGGGCTCTACATGCATGCTCTAGCAGTGCCACCTCCAGTTTCCAGCCAGCCTGTGGCTTGACGTTGCGAGATGGAGATTTAAACATTAAACTCTTTTGGCAGCCACGGCGTCGACGTCCTTTTCGCTCATGGAGAAACCAGCGGTTGTATTTCTCCTCGTACCTTGATGCGCCACTCCCCAGCCACCACCTGCAGAATGCCATCATTCCAGTGGCTTCGTACGTACGACTGCTGCATCCATCACATTCGACCACGGTAGATGATTTGGGGCCGCATGTAAGAATCAGGACATGTGAGTGCGAGTGCCGCCTTTAGCTCGAGAATGGCGAGTGTGACGTCCCACACGCTCTCCGCACGCAACACGTATCACCACTCGACTCAAGTGCCGAGTGCTACCCTTTTGCTCTCATTGGCATCCATTCAGGCACAGCCAAGGCAGAGTACATGTAAGCAGCGTGCATGTCATCTAGAATCACGAGATGCTCGATACAAACTGCCAATCATTCAAGACATGAGGATGACCACGAAACAATCCTTTAATTGCCATGGACGGCGATTGACAACCTTGGGATCCCTCGACGCCATGATGGATGACATGACTGACACCCAATGACTCGTCGCAGCCTCGCCAATCTCTCCTCTCCTCTTGCTCTGTTGCAACAACCCGCCCTTGATATCGAACCCCCCCCTCCATCACAGCACGGACACGTTCCACGTCCCCAACGCCCATTCACACTCAGACTCGTCTCCATTCTCCGCCATCCGGATCATTCCAGGGGCCATGACGCCAAACCGCACCCAAGCGTCGACGTGGAGGCCGGAGCCCGCCTTGATTGGGCGATTGGGTGAGCTGCCGTGGCCATTGGGGAGCAAACAAACTGTCCTCGTCTTCCAACGACTCGTGGCTACTAACTAACTGACAAACCTAGCCTGAGCGAAACATCCCGGGCGGATCGTCGCCTCGTCACGCGGGTGCTGCTAGTCAACGGCCG
>MDJU01000410.1:0-29001 GCA_001721665.1 Trichoderma pleuroti
AGTATTGCACGCGTGCTTACTCAAACGAGCAAGACTATTGAGTGGCAAAGGCGGCACCCTACTGTGCGTATTGGCACGCTTAGAAGCGTATATTCCGTTATGCTATCGGCGTAAATCGTGGCGACCAATCATCTAAACAATGTGAGCGTGCTATATGCTTTGGCTTAGGACCTGTCACGGAGGGGGGCATATGAACTCCAGTGAATTGAATGATGTTTAAGTAGCCATCATCTACAGATCTCTATCTACTAGATCTATCTCCATCCACTAGATCTACATCAATCTACTTCCGAAAGCGTAAATAAGACATCCCTATGGGTTTTCAGGACGAGACCATCGCCACACCTTTATGTATATTAATAACAGGTATATTTAATCGTAATTTTTGTGGTCATCCGTCACCAACATCTCTCAACTCTATATGCTGTTTCATCATTTAATTATTCGCCTACTATCCTAACTTGCCCATCACGCAAAAGTATTCATGTCAAAACCAAACACCTCATTCATATTCACATCGCCATCCAACAGGTCATCCCAGTACGACATATCCATCGGCACATCCCAAAGGCCCTGGTTCATCGCCTGGTTCACAGACACATCGTTGTGTCCACCCAACACCGCTCCCGGGGATGAGCTATTCTCAATCAATTTCCTCACGTCGCAGGATAGCCGGTCAAAAGCCACCCAGTGTGGAGTCACTGCCGACCACTTTAGGGAAATGTCTTTGAGCATCTGCCGACAGTCGTCGAGGGCTTTGATGATTGACTGGGGTTCCGGAACCTGGTTTGTCGCCATGGAAGAAGCAGTGGCTTCGTTTTGGCTGCTGAGAATGTTTGATGTGTGGATTCCACAGTATAGAATCATGAATCCTGAGCGTAGGATATCTTGTATCCACGTCCTATAATATTTCCAATTAGTTCATTCATCAAATAAGAGCATAGTTGAACCAGCCGTCGCTTACCATAACGTCGTCTTGACACCCTTAGCCAACAGGGTTTGGTACAGAAAGATGATTTGAACGGCTGGGTCTAAGCAATGCCTGAGATATGTCACGTCAGGCCTAAACATGTGCGCTTCCTGCCCCGTCGGGACGACTAATGTAGAGAAAATAAAGAGCTTCTCCCGATGAAAGTTGACTTCCATGTACTCTTTTGTCAGAAAGATACATGGAGAATGAGAGATTGTGCTTGTTTCTTCGTGCAAGAGGCGCCACTGTTCGAGCTCCGCATAGAGCAGAGTAGCAGCCTCTGCCTTTGCTTGGAAGCTGTCGTTTGTACGTCTTGCATAGAGCTGTTCGCGGACCTTTGTCGAGATTCTTCGCAGCTGAGATTGTCGGATGAGTACAGCAACCTCGGCTCCATTCGGTATGCTCGTGTCAAGCCCCTTTTCCAGATCATCTAGACAGACGTAGTCGGGCATCTGAAGTCATCTGTTTAGCGCGCAAGCACACACAACGCCGCCAGTCTTTGAGTATATACCCACCTCAACGGTAATATCATGATCGGCAATTGCTATAGGCCGTCCTAAACCGCATGCAGCAAATCGCTCCTGGACGTAGCAGCACCAAAAAAGCCGTCTGCGCCTTTGTTCAGCTACCGCATCAAGAGGTTTGGAGGGAGCTCTATGGTATCCGAGCTGAATACACGTCCTCATGGCCTGTCTCGCCAGTTTCCATCTACTACCAACTAAATGAAGGATATGAGTCAGTATAGTTTTGCACGATTTTTTTTTGTAGCTGAGTCACTTACTTCCAGTAGCGTGCTGGTGAGCGAAAACAAGGAGCAACAGAGTGTTTTGTATTTGCGTCTCGCCATCTGTGAGTGACAAGACTTCTTCGGCATATTGCATGGCGGAAGCGTAGTAATGGATTGGAGATTTACTTGACGATGGCCGCCTCGAAAATGGGAGCCCAACAGCAAAAATCATGAATAGCTGATATAGGTCGTTTTTTCTTTCCAAGGGGGAGCTCGAGGCAGAGCGATTGTCATACAAGCGTTCAATCTGCTCATATGCCCGGCTTTTACTCATAAAAGGAGAGACTCTGTGAAAGCCAATCTCAAAACTGAGACTGATGCATTAGCAGGTTGACCATATCTCATTTTAAAGAGACATCAAAACTCACTAGGCATCAGTCAGATCACAGGCCTCCGAGAGAGGTGGTAGGTTGTCCTCGTCGCTCAACGAGATTTCAATACCATCGGTTTGGGGCTGCAACATTGACCCTGCTTGGAATCCTGTTCCTTGGGGAAAGTGCATGGACAGCGCTGCTGCTACTAGGTGTCCAAGACTTGAAGCCTATCAGTCCAAAGGGCCTTCGATATTTGATAACAAGTTGACTCACCTAAATATACTGCCGTCGGTGAATTTGGGAGTTCCTGTAGCCTTGGATGAAGACCCGGCGATGGATCTCACGTTTGGCGAGATGCCATGCCCTTGAAGCTCAGGAGGAGTCGAGTCATTGGTCCGTACGGCCTGTGCATATGGTCTATTGCCTTGGGCTTCAAGATAGGCGGCTCGAAGATAGGCAGCTCGCGCCTTCAAGTCTTCAATGTATCTAATCATACATGAGCACACGAGCAATTACCAGTTTTTCACATAGCATGATGTGTTGCGAGATCCCAGCTCACCCTCTCTCGTAGTGCTCCCCCGAGACTGGATCAATCTCGATGCAAGGAGTCTTTGCGCGGCCACAGTTGGAGCAGACTCGAGCATCTTTATCGCACTTGGGAGTAGATTTATTGGTCAGAATGGCAACTTGAATCCCAAAGAGTGAAGCCGGGGAAAGGAAGCTGAGGGCATTGTTGGCTGAACCAGCTCATCCTATTCATTCATTACCTTGAGCTTCTTCGCACGACAACGGGCGCACGCGCCAGAAAAGTTGGTAATATGACGAGGCATGCTCAAAAGACGTCGACAGTATTGAATTCTTGCATCTCCAATGCAAAAGGTCGGATCAAGCAGGATTCCCCCTTCCAGTGAGATGTTCGACGCGGATGTTGGCGATGCTGCTCCGACATACGCCGCTGCAGCTGACCCTCGAGCTTAATCACTCCAAGCCACTAAACTGACAAGGGCAATATGATGATAAGCCTGTCATCAGTGGCGGGTGGCGTCTTTGTCCAAAAACGCCCCGTCCCTGCAAGCACTTTGGAGAAGAGAAGAAATGGAAGCTTGGCGTGAACAGTTGACGACGATGTTGTGCCAGAAACGTCTCTCCGAACAACGGCAGAATCCATCACATCACAGCATCTGGCGAGATGGCCGAGTTGGTTATGGCGTCAGGTTAAGGCTACCTTAACAGCAATTCCTGGTGGAGCAATCCGCGTGGGTTCGAGTCCCACTCTCGTCAAGACATTTCTTTTTTTGCGGTTTTCATATCTTTTTTTTGCCATATCTACTTACAGCCTTGCGTTTTGCAGAGGGCTTGACAAACATACAAGATTCCGGGGCTGTCTGTTCCTCGTCTCTGGATCCTGCCCTATCGTTATTGCTTTCCTTTCCATTGGGTAGCTGGAGCTTCCCCATTCGACCATGATCAAGACCATCCATCCCCCATCAAGTCAGCACAGCTAATCCGTAGATTCCCGAGATCCAGCTGGGGCTATTATGGAGCAACGCCCGGAGTTGCGTCCGCCTGAAAATTGCTGATGGCGGACGGCTGTCCGAGACTTGCCTATTTAGGAAACCTTGGTGGAGTTCATCCGCACAGCGGTCTGATCTTGAGGATCCTGGAGAGAACCGATGATGGAACAAAAGGGTTCAGGGAAGTGTGAAACATAATATCGTTAAAAAGTTGTAACTTGGAATTTTTTGAAAGTGCCAATTGTCGTTGTTGGTGGAAAAGTAAGAGGTTTCCCACTGATGATAGGTTTATAGCTATAAACTCGACTCAGTCTCACAACGAAGAACAAGCGTAATTGGTTTAGTGGTAAAATTCTCCGTTGCCATCCGAGCAACGTCGGGGAGCCCTGGGTTCGATTCCCAGATTACGCATTGGATTTCTTTTTTTGCCTCTGTTTCTTCCTTTTTGGTCCCTTTCCTGTTCTGAAATGCCTACCTAAGTGCAAGGCAGTTGGGCATTTCAGCTTGTCTGACTGGAAAGGTAGCAGCGTCATCACTGTCAAAGATGGAGAATGTGGTTGCTAAACTCCTGTTTGTATTCGAGAGAACCTCCTCAATGGGATATACTCATGCCAACGGACATTAGGGCATTCCTGCAGAATTCATACAGATCACTGCCCTCGAGAAAGTCGACATCGTGCCGGGAATCGACGTCAGAAGATGCCATCTGCGTGAGCACCTTATTCATAAGCGCTTTGTGAGGGTATAACCCCGGAAATCTAGTACTGATGACCGATAAAATCATCTCAGCCAAGGATAGAGTCTGAGAAATTTGGCTTGTCCTCTGTTTTTGAGGTAGCCCGCCGCAAAACAAGAGTTGTAACAGCCCAAGCTGGAATATGCTGTATCCTGTGATCCACGGCAGAGCGAACCATGTGGAAACTGAATTTTGGAGGACGGCCAGATGGTCTTGCACCAATTTGCCCCTGCCTTCAAGCGCAGAGGTAGCGCCAGCCGACCTCTTGATACTCTGAGTTGCGAGGTGGAGACCGAATATCTTTGATAGATACGATATCTCCCCTTTATTGCTCAATATTCTGTGACGTAGGTATTCGTTATAGTACGATAGGTAGCTCGCACCATCGTTCTGGAAGTTGCCGCAAAGTTCATATGCCCAGCTGAACATCTCCACGAGGGTTAATCCTTCGGACTCGGGCGTGCAGAT
This sequence comes from Trichoderma pleuroti, assembly GCA_001721665.1. Taxonomy (NCBI): domain Eukaryota; kingdom Fungi; phylum Ascomycota; class Sordariomycetes; order Hypocreales; family Hypocreaceae; genus Trichoderma; species Trichoderma pleuroti. The sequence goes on from MDJU01000410.1 coordinate 4,790, forward strand.
ATCTGGAGGTTTCACTATACATGCCTCCCAATCGGAGGAAATGTCGCGATTCTGGATGCTCATTGGCAGTCCTAATGCGGAGCTAATAGAGCTGGTTTATCACGCACAGATATGATTAGTCTTGATGCCGCACATTGGACGCGAATTATCTTACAAGTCAAGGACGTAAGCTGCCTGAAATAGTTTTGCTCCATCTCCATCTGTCTCTGCGGCTCCTCTTGGTTCAGGCTGGAGTTGATGATATCCCATGACAATGCAAGCTTGCGTGACAAGATCCATCAGGTGCCACGAGCTGCCTGTGCCGGGGTCGAAGAGTGAATAAATGGCGAGGAGGAGGAGAATCTGCGTTGTGGTGGCCGATTCGTCGTAAGAGTATTGGATTTCCATGGCGCGTATAAAATAATCGGCCGAGTTGCGCGTGTCGAAGGCGGCCGACGACTCGATTGGAAGAATGGCCCCAATGGAAATGATGAGATAGAACATGACGCGGTCCCCGAGATTGCTTTGGCTGCCTACCGTGAGTTTGTTTAGTATGCTCTGAACTACAGCTTCGGAGACAATCGGGAATGTCGGGTGGATGTAAGAAAAGTATTTGCTGGCATAATAGACTGCAATGTCGTAGTCCAGATAGTCGCCCACTCCATTAGGCTTTGAGTAAATAGAGGCGTCATATGATGCCAGCAAGCTCTTCTTCGGAGTGAGATCTAGTATACCACGAGGGTCGCAATTTGCCAGTCGGAGTGCCCTGCGAGTCATCTTTTGCAGGCTGTAGAGTTCACCGCGGTAAAGCGACACAGTCTCAACTTCTCTGAGGACATCCAAATCAACCGTGTCCATAGATTGCTCCCTTGACGCTATCGATGAGATGGAGGCTTCAAATGGCAGGGGGGTTGGATCAACCCGCTGTTGAAGGACGGGGGGTGTTGGATGGAGTACTGTTGTAGTGGTCTGTAGCCGTGATAACTGAGCCTCGAGATTCGATATTTCCTTTTCGAGACTCTGGACGGCTCTGCATAATCGAATTAGGGCATTGTGGTAGCCTGATGGCGAGATGTGATACTGACCCTTCTTGTCCATCGATGCTCTTGATGACTTGCATGACGCAGTCCAGACCTCGTCTTATGCATGAACCGCAACGGGGGACTTGACGGTCGCACTACAACATATTAGCTATCAATGATATAGAGACGGGTAGATGATTTGAAGAATTACTAACCTTTCTCTTCCTCCGTCTGCAATTCTGGCATGCGAGGCCACCGCGCAAAGAGTCCGCATTTTCATTGGATTCGCTCATTGTTGACAGCTTTGATTGGGCGTGAAACAAAGGTTTATTAGGCCAATGTCGAGTTTAGATGGAATTCGTGAGTGCGAGAAAGGACGTCTCAGAAGATTGCCTCTCGTTCACATCTGCCATTGCCGGGTAGGTCGTCGCGAAACGTCGAGAACTGTGAAGAAAGAAGAAAAGTTTGGGTTTCTCAATCCAGAGAACCCATACCGTAGACTTTTTCACCCCTCTAGGCAATATATGGCAACAAGACTTTTTCCTTCCTCTTGTGAATAGAAGAGCCAAAATAAAATTTCTCGAGGAATCATGACGAATGAGCGCTGGGATGGTTTAAGTGGTTAATAGAATGTCACTGACACTGCGGAGGGCTGGAGCCACCAAATCATCTCGGATCAAAGTCCGCCCCGATTGAGCGGCGTCTAGGAAAGCGGATTCAGGCCCGAAGTAGCCCGGCTTGCTGAACTTGAGGTTGCAATTGTATGGCGATGTTGATCTTGAGCTTCCATTTTGGATCTGTCAACCGGCATACCAATTTTCGCATCAAGCTCTTCGTATGTGCAATTGCTCAGAATATTATTCGCGTATCATAAAGCAGGTGCAGAAGTGCAGAAAACAATGGGATTGTGCACTTGCGCCTGTCACTTGACAATATAATCTGTTCAATGAATCCTTAAATTGCACATATGTTTGTATTCTCTCCTCTTGCTCTATCAATACCATGTCTTCAACGGCAAGAACTCAATTCTCTTTCTTTCTAAGCAATTTGCTATGAATTGTTCTGAAATTTTGCAATTGTTTACAACCCAATATTCGTTCCAGGGTAGAGCTTGCGGCCGTCACCGGCGTTGGTCTGTGGATCACGGAACGGCTTTGGTCGGCAACGATAGCAATCCTTTATAATGTCAAATAAATCTTCCATTGGCCACACCTGGTCAACCGGTCTCCGAACGGTTCCTTAGCTCAGTGGTTTAGAGCGAGAGATTGCAGTTTCGCGCAGTCATCTCTAGGTCGCGTGTTCGATTCACGCAGGAACCTCATTTTTTGCTCTACTTTTAAGCGACTTTTTTTTTTCTTCAGCTCTTCTTGCAAGGAGCCTACTCATCATTTCTTTTTAATCTCATACATGAACTGTTCACAGCCTCCTCCCGCGTCACATAACACCCGTTTAGGTTTAATGGCGAGGAGCGAGTGAAAGTCAAAACCGGGACGGCACGTTGTGGCAGGGCAAACCGGCTTTGGCACCGGTTGCAAGTCTCAAATCAAATCCAAAAAAAACACAACACCCGACGGCACGTATCGGAATGTCGCCAAGTCGTATGACAATTGCTGAGTGGCAACGCAATGATGATGGAGTTATCAGAGCCGTGAACTCATCCGTCTCGGCTCGCCCTAAACAACTACCTAGGCTTGGGAGACCCAATCAGAGCGCATGGCAGCGGCAGGAATGCGATACATCTCATGCAGGTCTCAGGCTAATGCTGATGGAAGCTGTCAGCGGGCGAGGCTGCTGTTGCGAATAAATGACATTGACATTGACAGCATGTGATGGGGGCTGACTAGACGGAAAAGCCATGCTTCAATCATGTTTCAATGGCTCGATTTGCTCCCGTCTTGTGCAGAATTGCGATGTGATGGTTCTGTATGTCTGCGCCATATTCTTACCGGGTACATACGACTCACAAGTACCTGTACAGGCGGGCTGTCTGCTTGCATCTCGTCCAAGTTCTCACAGTACCAATGAATGTACCCTGCTGTCAAAACCTAGCAACTCTGAGCTGGAACACTGCGGCATTCCATTGGGATCAGATTTTATTCATCGCAGCGTGCAGTGCAGCCCTGCCCAGCTGAGCATCATGGCGCATAATCATAGCCCGCCGTAAGTTTAGCGGTTCCCCAGCTGGCGGCCGTGTTGATTGAACCATTTAGCAACATTGAAGCGAGCAGCCCCCGAAAGCCTCCAAAACGGCGCCCTGTAACTGCTCCAGCCTTGGCAGCTTTTGTCCGCTAATTCTCCTCGCTGTGGAGCCCGCACACCCCCCTAGCGCCTGTCCCACGGCTGGCCTGCGACCTGTAATTTTCCGGACTTGGTAGTGACGTTACCCCTCCATCTCGACCAGACTCTACGTACAACTCTCGCTCCACCACTGCCAAAGCCAGCGCCAGTCATTCTCCACGTCTGGCTTTGCTTTGCTTTGATTTGATTTGATTGACCGCGCATCTGAGCGTCGACGCCAAACACAAATATCCATCATCCTTACCCTACCCTTGACCGGCGCATATACCCCCCCCCCCAGCCGAGCGCCCAGCCTCCTCCCGCTGCCCGCCATGGCCCCCCGAGGCTTCGAGGATGAGGAGCTGACCATCTCCATGTCGTCCACCCACGTCCGCCGGCATCAGCCGCAGCCTCAGCAGGAAGACGTCGCGACGGCGCCCAAGAACATCGCCCGGGCCGATCAGCAGCCGCAGGAGAAGAAGTCGCGGGCCGAGCAGCGCATCGGCGCCTACACCGTCATCCGCACGCTGGGCGAGGGCTCCTTTGGCAAGGTTCGCCTGGCCATCCACAATGGCACCGGCCAGCAGGTTGCCCTCAAGATCATCACCCGCAAGAAGCTCATCAGCCGCGACATGGCCGGCCGAGTCGAGCGGGAGATTGAGTATCTCCAGCTGCTCCGCCACCCGCACATCATCAAGCTGTACGCCACTTGCTCCTCACGGCCCTTCAATTCTTGCTAACTAACCTGCGTGTTTGTTGACCAGGTATACCGTCATTAAGACCCCGGCCGAAATCATCATGGTGCTTGAGTACGCCGGTGGCGAGCTGTTTGACTACATTGTCCAAAACGGCCGCATGAAGGAGGCAGAGGCACGCCGTTTCTTCCAGCAGATGATATGTGCTGTCGAGTACTGCCATCGCCACAAGATTGTCCACCGAGACCTCAAGCCCGAAAACCTGTTGCTGGATGAGAATCTCAACGTCAAGATTGCCGACTTTGGTCTCAGCAACATCATGACCGACGGCAACTTCCTCAAGACGAGCTGCGGCAGCCCCAACTATGCTGCCCCGGAGGTCATCGGTGGAAAGCTCTATGCCGGCTCCGAAGTGGACGTGTGGAGCTGCGGCGTTATTCTCTACGTCCTGCTTGTCGGCAGGTTGCCCTTTGATGATGAGCACATCCCTAGCCTCTTTGCCAAAATCGCCAGGGGTACTTATAGCATGCCCCAATGGATGCCCGCGGGTGCGGCCGCCTTGATCAAGGGCATGCTGGTTGTCAATCCCGTCCAGCGAATGACCATTGACGAGATTAGGGCGGACCCGTGGTTCAACACCGACCTGCCCACGTACTTGCAGCCTCCCGTCGAGGAGTTCTTCCACACTGGTGTTGATCCTAACAAAGCAATCCAGAAGAGCGACATTGCGCCCAATGCTCCCGAAAAGGTGCAGGAGAAGCTCCACAATGAGGTTACAGAAAAGATTAGCAAGACCATGGGCTACGGCAAGGACGATGTCGAGGAAGCTCTCCAATCAGAGGAACCCTCAGCCATCAAGGACGCCTACATGATTGTCCGAGAAAACAAAACTCATGCTAGCAAACAGTGAGTCCCTATCCTTGATCTCCCACTAACCTGCCGCTCGTTTGTAACCAAGTCGGCTGGATACTAACTGCCTTCCAGATCCAGAATCTGGCCTCACTGGTGAGGAAGGCAGTCCAATGATGAGCATATCTTCTACCCGATCCGCCATCTCACCCGGAGGCACATCTCCTCGCCCATACGTCAACAAGGTCGGCATCCTGCCCAGCAGTCTCCCCGCCTATCACAAAGATTACATGGAGAGGGAAAAGAACGGAACCGACCACGACCCTCTACCCCCAGCCATAGCTATTAACGATGAGCTACCCGCTACCCGAACCGAGGCCGAGAAGGAAGAGGCGGCTCGTCGTCTAAATCCCCACGCACGCAATGCTCTGCGCCTGGACGAATCCAGTAAACGCCCACAAGGAATGACACCAATCACCACGCCCGCCAAAAAGCCCAAGCCTGTGCGCTGGCAATTTGGCATCCGGTCTCGCAATGCGCCGTGGGAGGCCCTCCTCTGTATTCACAAAGCCCTCCATAAGCTCGGTGCGTCTCATCTCCGCGATGAGGGCTACGACGAGGCACACGGCAGAGGGGGCGACGACGCTACAAGCCGTGATGGCAGCTTTGCAAACGGCGTTCCTTTGGCACGCAAGTCAGATGACACTGATCCTACCAAGAGGTATAAACTACCTGCGGATCCGTGGCATATCCAAGTCAGATGGCCGACGACAGGTAAGTCTTTGAGTGGAACGTTCCAACTCGCCATGCAACGCAATCTTGAAGAATCTGTCATTCTAACGAATCGGAACCAATCATTAGACATCCAAAGAGAGGCAGAGCGCCGAGAAGGCCTCGAGAGCAAGGCCGGGTCGCCAGACAGCTTCCACGTCTACTCTCCCGAAGACCCGACGTCGCGCAAGGACTTTGTCGCCCTGCACATGGACATTCAAATCTATGAGATGGAACAGGGAGTCTATCTTGTGGACTTCAAGTGCTCGGGCTACGAGACCCAGGACGGAAGGCTGCTCGAGGAGAAGGAGGTCACCAGCCCGTTCCCCTTCTTGGATCGCGCCGCCAAGTTGATTATGCAGTTAGCCGAGGCTGACTAGGCTCGGCCCAGAATCGCTGCGTTTCTAAACTACTTTCGTCTGTGGACTGTTGGCTGGCTGGCTGGTGTCTTTCGAGGTGCTTTGGCCGTGTTCCAAAGAGAATGGAGAGGATAAAAAGTCGCGCGTGGCCTCTAGAAATGCTCGTTGGCCCCCCCTTTTTTTTATCCCATGCTGCTGATGCTTTCTTTTCTTTCTTCTTCGTCTCGGGGGAGAACGGGTTCTAGGGGGGAACTTGGGGCTCTAGGAATCACACGTCGATGCTCTGTGTACAGACGCCTCTTGTTTGCTAAACATTTTTTGTCCTTCTTCTTGGTTTTTGCTTCAAACGTCTGTCATATTCTGGGTGGGCGTCAAATGGTTAGACGTTGGGGGTGCGCAGCATTTATTGTCCGCGGCCATGGGGGAGCGAGGACGGGATCGGTGGTGGCTGGTGTTTTGACAATGATGAATCAACGTTCAACGCCAATAGCATGGATGCTGGCTGCGGTTCAAAGGGTTTCTTCTTTCAAAGCCGTTTGCATTGCTGAATCTATGGGAAACAACAGTATTGACTACAAGTACATATTTTTAATGTGTAACATTTTTTTTTTTTCAATTCTGTTTCTGTTTCTGCGGCGGTCAATCTTTTAATCCCAAATCAAGTGACATACGTTATTATCCTTAGAAGAAACTAAAACCAAATGTACTCCTCTCATGCTCTGGAACAGGGTATAAAGATTGGCGGAAGGGGTTTTTGAGGGAATGAGATGATACGACAACAAATGTCCGTCCCTTAATGGAACTGGTCCTCAGTAACTCCTTTACCCATGGCCGCCGTGGAGCTCACGCCGCCAGTCACCATCTTTTGCAGCTCATCGACGTAGTTGGCTCCGCTCCACTTCTGGTGCTTGACAACGTCGACGCCCTGCTCCATCTCGGGCTCCTGGACGAGCTCACCATACGCGCGCATGCCGTGAGAGGCGTATGCGCGGGCAAACTGGTGGCTGATGAGAGCGGTCGTGTGCAGACCAGCAAGAGTGATGAACTGCCAGCAGTAGCCCAAGCTTGCAAGTCGACGGATGTAAGTCTCCTGCTCGTCACGAGGCATGGCAGTCTTCCAGTTGAAAGAGGGCGAGAGGTTGTATGCGAGCCTATTTACATATTTGTTAGATAAACAACTTGGAATTATAGCAAAGGGGAGAGGGGAGAGGGGAGAGGGGAGAGGGAGAGGGTAAAATTACTTCTTCTCAGGCCAAACAGCGTGGACACCGTCGGCAAACTCCTTGGCTTGAGCAAAATCGGGAAGCTTGCTCTCCATCCAGACAGCGTCACAGAAGGGACCATAGGCAATGGCACGGTTGATGGCGCAGTCACAGCCACCCTTCAGGCGGTAGTAGCCCTCTCGGGTTCGGGGAGCATCCCAGTCGAAGAAGACATCCTGGCCAAGTATGCTCTTGGCGAGAGCACGAGACTCGGCGTTACTCTTGCCCTTGGCGCGAGCAAGGTAGTCGCTCTTGACCTTGGCTGCGTTGGGGACAGAGCTGGCCTCAATGGCGGCAACAACAGCGTCGTCAAATCGTTTCAGGCCAGCAGAGGCAACCCACTCGTCCTCAATGCGCTGAAGCTCATCACCAGTCTTTCCGCTCTGCTCGGCGGCAATCATAAGGTCGTTCAAAGGTTGCAAGTTGGGGTTGGTAGAGCCAAGGATGAAGGCATGGTCACGAGGATCAATTGTGGTGGTGATGAGAGTTGCAGCCTCGGCATCGGTACGGGCGACGGCGATCAGGTCAGAGCCCATGATATCGGCTTGCGCACGAATGGCAACCAGACGATTGATGTGCTCGCTAATGGGGACGAGAACCTTGCCGGCCATGTGGCCGCACTTCTTCGTGCCGGGAGCCTGGTCCTCAATATGGATACCAGCAGCACCCTTCTCAACAAAGAGCTTGGTGAGCTTCATGACGGCAGTTAAGCCACCATGGCCAGTATCGGCATCGGCGATGATGGGTCGTAGATAGTCAATGTTGGCCACGTTGGCACGCTGAGCCTTGGGGATGCTCAAGCGTTCCTGGCGTTGCTTTCGATCGTGGAAGAGCTGGGCCGTGAAGAGATGGCCAACCTTGTTGGGCACGGTGGTCTAAGAGGAAGGGCATCAGCAAAGATGGTTCTTGTGTACATGTCCAACGATGGAGAGTCTTACGTATGGGTAGTCTGCCAAGTCGGGGCCGGGCTCGTCTGACGCAGAGGCGGTTGAAGACGATTGCCAGCCGGAGACGTAGACGGTGTCGAGGTACTTGGCCATCTGAGTGACCATTGTAGGTTCTAAGCAGCCATAGGTATAGCTAGCATCTTTGTTCTACATGATCTTGTTAGTAGGCCGCCTTGAAGACATCGCCATAGCGAAAATGACGTGAGTGACTCACCTGGAAACGATTCTCCAGGATGTTCCATAGCTTCTTGGCCTGGGCATTGCTGGGGTACTCGATTTTCAGATGGCCCCTCTTGGAGACGATCTGCTCGGCAGTGAAGGGACGCTTGGTGTGCCTCCATCGTGAATCGCGCCACCAATCTTTGACCTGCTGGACTTCTTGGAGGAAGAGGTCATCTTCCTTGTCTGGATTCACAGCCAGCGTCACCATGTTGTTGGAAGCCATGATGGAATGATGCCAGTGGTTACTGCCTGTTAGACAAGGAATGAATCAAGTCAATTGAATAGAAGATGAGGGAACAAGGAGATGCAGAAGACTAGTCACACAACCAAGGTTGCTTCAAATGAGGAATGATGATGTAGAAGAAGGATAAAAGAGGAGGAGGAACAGGAAGAAGTTAAAGTTTGAGCCGAGTCACAGGCCTCGACCCGTGCTCTCACACTCACACAACCCATCAAACGCGGCGTCCAGTCATGGCTCCGAGTCCAGCCACAGCAGCCGTCTCTCCCTTTCCCCCATGGCAGCATCACCTCGGATCTTGGGAGTCTGACTCCCACGGCTGCCACTCCACTCGCCTTCTGAGCGCCGGAATGGCCCGACACCTCAGCGAGGCCCAGCCACTTAGACGAGGCCTGGGGACTTGAAGCTCGGCACTCGAGAGGGCGGCGACGCATATGCCAGCCCTCCCGGCCCCCCCTTGCAGCTTAGACAGCGTGACGTGACCGAGCTTCAGTGCTCTTCAGGCGGGGAAAGCCACAGGCGCTGGCAGAGTCCAGATGCGGTGCGGCTCCAGCTCGGCTCAAAGGGAGCTTCAATATCGATGGAGTGGGTTAGCCGCCATTGGCCGAGATGCCGACGAAGTCAGCCGTCGGCCCCGCGTTGTCGTGTGGCCTCCATGTGTCCGTACTGGGCATATAACAGCTGGATTGTTTTCCAGCCGGTACTCTGAGCTTGAGAAGTCGAGGGAATGCAGAGAAGAAGAAAAAATCGAATTGATACAAACCTATAGATAACTCCATCTCCTGCCTCTTTTTTTCTCTTCTTCTTTCCTTCCCTTCGCTTCCCTTCCTTCCCTCTCAGCGACCTCCTCTCCTGCTCAAACCTGCGCCGTCCAGTCGTACCTTCTTTCCGGTTTTAAGTGGCGAACCCTCTCCACAGCACGCTCAAATCGGCAATTCGCCAGCCAATCCACTTTCCCCACGGCCCACCGGAACTCGTTTTACATGTGAAGTGACGCATCTAGATTCTACTGTACAGTACATCCAAGTGAGCTGCTCCAGCTGATAAGTGGCTTATCCATGTATAGTGAGGGCCAGAGCAAATACCATCTGCACCTGGCTCTCAAATTGCATAATATCGACAAATGGCAAAACTATTCTTCATCCGTGGATAGTACGTGTGAATGTTTCAATCGTAGGTCTTCAACCCAGTGGCTCCAAGTCTAGGCATGGTGACTGCATCTGTATTATACGGTTATGGAGCAATAGAAAAGACCCGGAACTGGCTCGGTAAAACGATCAACCGCGATATCACTAGGCCAGTCGTACACCAGCAACCCGCAGGCTGGTGCAATTGATGGCGAATATGACTCCTACCCCTCAAGTTTACACAGCCTTATCACCTATCCTACTGCGCGAACCTATCAAGCTCACAATCACATGGGATTGCATTTACACGCCCGCAAATGAGCTGCATGACGCCCCTCTCATGAAGTGTTCTTGATTTCTATAGGGGTAACTAGCTACTATCAACGAGTATCTACAAGGTTGGTCGGACTAAAGCGTTTCAAACAATGTCATTTTATTGCTTGCTTTCTGTTTTACTTTCTTATGTGTTTCTGTTGACCCATGGGCTGCCAGGACAGCTCTCACGACATTTTCTAAGTCGACTCGTCTCCAGCTTCTTCATGTTCCCCTTTCAGCCTCGGCGGCGTACGGGTGACATTCTTCTAGCCGCTCATCGTATCGTCTCGGGACAGCCACCGCTTCGGTATTGGTCTCCGAATCAACAATGTCACGTCAGAGTCAGGCCGGCCAAGGCTCGTTCGTTGTTCAGCTCAATTGCCCTGATAAACGTTTCGTACGGAGTCAACGTTCCCAGTGCTCGTCGCATATGCGCATTCACAATCTGGAGCCCGTAAACGTAACTGGCATTGACCCATCCGAACCTATTGCGCCTTTACGTTAGCATCTCACAATAACATCCATGCTGTGCTCGCACAGCGGCAGGGGTGCAGACGACTTACCCTTCCTTCGCAACGCCCTTAAAGTCCAGGCCTTGGTTTCCATACTCGGCGTCAACACGATGAGGGTCAACCGGACGCGTGACGTCGTATTTTTCAACCACCACTCCGTTGAAATCGACAAACGCCTTGGTGATCATGAAGAGCCATTTATAGGCGAGGCGCTCAGCTTCCTCGGTGAAGCTGTACCGGAGCAGGCCAGTCCAGGCCAGCATCTGCTGCGGAGCCCAGCCATATGGGTAATCCCACTGCCGGTTGGGGCGTTCCAATCCAATTTCACCCCGCGACTTCTCCGTTCCGGCCACCACACCACCAAACATCTCGAACCTGGGCAGGCCCTTCTTCACCAAATCGGCCGCCTGCTTGGGCGTTGCAATTCCAGCCCAGAGCGCCCACAAGGTCGTGGCAGTCTCATACGTGCACCTCTGTCTCTTGGCTGTGTCGTAGTCAAAGAACATGCCCTCCTCTTCGTTCCACATCAACTTGTCCATTGTCAGCTTTCTCCGCTTGGCGCGTCGGTCCCAGACCGCCGAAGACACGGACTCGCCGGGTTGGTATGGCGTTCCCTGGCAGAACTCTGCTGGAATGACCAACTTGTCGCCAAAGAGGCTTCGAATGGTCCGTCCGATGTCTGTTTCATACTTGAACAATAGAGAGTTGAGGTCGATGGTGGCAAGGTCAGCACAGACGCCTTCGAGACGGTACGATGTGTCATGACCAGATTCGCGGACTGCACGATCGTGCAAAAAGTACTCGTCAAGCTCGGGCTCTTTGATCTCGCCATAGTTGTAGGCTCGGACAAACTCCTCAAACTCCATCTTGTGCTTCTCAATGTAGGGCTTCAAGATGTGGACGAAATGGGTGGCCTCCGTTTCGGGAGGCACTCCCAGGCCCTCTGGTCGGTACCTCGAGAGGCCCGTCACCGGGTCTAACCGAGGCTCGCTGGTCCAGACACTGTGATACTCCTTGATGGCTGCGAGGATGGCTCGTCTCAAAAACTCCTTGGAATCCGGCTCATGCTTAATCTTCTCATATACTCGAAGAGCCATGTCCGTCAGGAAGGGAGGCTGAGATCGGCCAAGATAGTAGGACCGAGTGGCATTGAGAATCTTGCCATAGTGCTCGATGCAGAAGCAAAAGTTGAGCACCATGGCCTTGGCTAGGTCGACCCTTTCATGGATCAACAGGCCGAGAGACTCCATGTAGCTATCCCAGCCGTAAAGCTCGTTGAAGCGGCCACCGGGAACGACAAAGGGAAGCCCCTTTAAGCTTGTCGTCTTGTTGCCTAGTTCATCTTCCTCTTCCACCTTCTCCACGGCCACGGCCAGCAGGCCTGGCTTGTCGTTCATGTCGCGAATCAGCTCTGGCGTGATCTTCTCCGGCAGTTGCTGGACGTCAAGACGGAGCTCTGGTCTGTCGGCAGCAACCTTTTGGTAATACTCATACTGTTCCGGAGCTCCAATGGGGACATAGATTCTCGGACGAGGATCGTCTGTCCAGTCCTTGGGGTCACGAGCCGCAATCTCAATACTAGATGCGTCAATCCGCCTTGTAAGACCATCCCAGAAATGGTCTCGGATCAAGCGGGACAAACGATCAACAGGGTTCTCGTTCAAGCGCCCTTCGTCAAGAATGATTTGCTTGCGGCCATACTCCTTGGCCAATGTCAACTCCTGCAGGAGGTTGGACAGCATGTAAGTTCCTCGGACTTCGAATCGGTTGTAGCCAGCCGAGGCAGCTGTTCTCAGAGAAATGACTTTGGGGCCATTATCCTCAATCGTGATTTGCATGTTTCCGTCAGTGTCCTCCTGGTTCTTGAGGATTTCCAGTGTGGCATCAACCTGCACGAGAAATCGGCGGCCTGTCTCCATGGTGCTCTCGTCTACGTGGCCATGGTTAACATCTTGCACATTCCACCTCTCTGTTGAAATTGGAAGAGAGAACTAACCGTGGCTTCCACGTCTGAACGGCTCCTGTGCCCCCATCCTCTCCAACTGCTTCACCAAGCTGTTCTGTAGCAAGTCCCCATTAGTATTGTCTTGCTTCTCCTCTCTTATCAATTAAGCACCTACCTGCGAGTACGTGCGAGTTCGGACTCCATAGCGGTTGCTGTGACGCTCCTCGGAAGCATAGTACGTCTTTGCATCATCGTACACCCCGTACTCCTCAGAACCGCGAGAGCGGTGGCCGGACGTGCCTTGCATATGGAATACGTATGTTCTGAACGCCTATCGAGTCGGCTGTATCGGCTTGGATTGGCTTGGCTGTGATGATGGAAGCTGTCGGAGGGTATCAATTACAGTACAGCAGTGGTGGTGTCGTGCTGGACCAGTAGAAGAAAGGGCCGGAGAAGCGCAGCAGCTCTGGTCCAACAGTCCCGGGGGGGTGATAAATAACAGTCAGGGCTCTGGAGGTGACACCGATGGCCGGTCTGGAGAAGTCAGCAAACAGGAATGCAAAGTACAGGCTACCCGGGCTCGCATGGCATCAGGGGGGTCACGAGCGTGGGCGAGCTCCCATCTCCGTCACCACCTCTCCAGTGCCAGGTATCGCAATGACCACCACCACACTACAGCCTGCATGGACCCTGCGGGGCAGAAATCTTGGGCCAAGGGGCGAAGCTGCTACGTACCGGTACGCAGCGGCAGGGCGGGAACTGGCGCGCCTGCAAAGTAGCCGTAGGTATCGTATCGTCGATGGGGAGATCGGGGTAGGTTGCAAACGACGGACTGGGCTGGGCTGTAATAATGATACAACTGGGCAAAGGACAGAATGTCGACGAGACCTGATCGACGGAGGGGGGAAAAGGCAGAGGATGATGTTGGCGGTTGCATCGACCCGACGCTGCTGCCAAACGAGTTACGCAGCTGTGGGTTTGAGCTGCTTGCTGCTCAACTCAATTCGTTCACCGCCCACCCCACTGTGGCACCTGCACGGGATGCGTGTACACTACATTAGCACGAGTAGGTACATGTACGAGTACCTCAAACACACGCAAACAAGTCACGAATTCGAAAAGTGACGATATGACGCATGGTCGCTGTGCCGGCCAACAAAGGGCCCGCTGACAGTGACATCGACCTGCTGGAGCCCCACGTTCGGCCCCTACTCCGTGCTCCGTATGTACAGGCCGCCCCCTTTGGCATTGAATGGAAGTGACGGCGGGAGTTTACAGGGCTTGCAGCCCCAAGGGTCCCCCCCCTCATCAGCAATTACAGCACTGGTCAGGTCAGCGGTACTGCCGGGATTGATGGCCTCGACACTCCGTAAATTGCCCTTCATGGCCGCGCTGAAGCCCGCTAGAAGGTCCAAATCTACCCACAGCGGTCCACCGTTTGCGGCAGCACAACATGATTACGGCAGAGCTAAAAAAATCTCACGGAACCGATGGATTGCCGAGCAAACGACCGAACGCTGAGAGCATTGGTTCTTTCGTGCGTCCTACTACTCGATACGCAGGCGGAGAGCGAAGGGCATCGGATCCCTATAAAATTACATGTACTCCTTATAAACACCATTCATTAGTGTCTGGTGCTCGTTTAGTGCACTCGTGCTCCCACGGCATCCCGCTCAGGGGCTTGCGCCGGACTTGCGTTCCCCCATCCTTCCACCCTCCTTAGCACAAGGATTCCAAGACCAAAGGGGAGAAAGGGGGAGGGGGGATGAAGCTGAAAACACGAGCCTCACAAGTACTGTCTACTTCGCACCGGACGGGCTGTTACCTGTTGCCTTTGCTTACCGCGCTCGTACAGCGCATCACGCCCAGCATCAGCCCCCTTGCGTCTGGTGATGGCCTCCTGTGCTCGAATGTTGCCGCCAAATCTTGCCCTTGGGCCAGCCTGGACTCATGACACATCAGCCTACGTCTACACCGACTGCGCGTCGTACCTGTACATGTAGGCGTCTTCATGTAGTCAGCTCATCATGTCCGGTTGCACGGGTTCGAATTTTGAGTGCCCAATGTAGGACAGGCTGCCTACATGTACATGCGGATCGATGGTGTACAGTCACGAAGCGATGGGGAAATCGAAAGTCAGATTCAATCTCACCACTGTAACCTCATTGTCGACGTACAGGTACTATTGCCAGTTCCCCGAAGGAGACGTCGAATCCAAATGGTACGATCGTTCCACCGACACTGCCTAGCAGTTACAGGTAGGTAGTAGTGCAGTCTCAAAAGAAGGGAACGCCAATTCATAGTAGTAATGCTTCGGAGACTATCAGGGCATCTTTGCATACCTAGGTCATCAACAAGACCCAAAGCATGATGAAACGAAAGACAAAACTGCTGTTCGGGGTATAAAGAAACGCCAAAAATGGTATCAAATCTCATGAATAACGGCTTCAGCGCCCAGCGACATCATTCGCCCTGCTGCTGAGCTGCCCTCGGTCTGGCCGCCAAGCGGTTCCGGCGCTTTGCAGCGGTTTCCGCATCCCAAAGGCCAGCAAAGACGGCCTCACACTCATCCTCATCCGAAGAGTCAAACTCAATCTCGGTGTGCTCTTCGCCGTCACCATCGTCGTCATTTTTCGCCCTGTCGTCTTTTTGCTCCGTTTCGTACATGAGCTCCTGGCCCTCGGAAATGGTGGTGTCTTCCCAGCTCCGATGTGTCACCACCCGTTCCGTCTCCAGGATAAACTTGCCCACCTTGTACTTTTGTGATTCTTCCTTGGCATCCACGTACTTCCAGCCGAGCTTGCGCGAGCAGATGCCGCAGCAAATGTCCGCCACCACGTGCCATCCCGTGACAAGCTGTCTGTTCTCGTTCTTGCCAATGCGGATGTTCAGCAGCGACGGATCTGCTGGCGGAGGGGCGATCAAATACGCACGGCCGTAGCGACCCGTGAATCCCTTGGAAATGATTTGAGACGTAAAACCAATGTCTGTAGCACAGCTCGAGCAGCGCAGCGTATCTGCCGCCGTCCGCGAGAGACGTCGAGGCTCTGCTGTGCTTCTCAGGTTGCTGAATGCTGAATCGCCATCTGGGGGAGAGCCGTTTGGCGTGGTCACTGCCGACGAAGCGTCATCGCCACGGCTACTAGATGGTTCCGACCCTGTTGACGACGTCGACGATGCAGAGTGGCGGCGACGCCCGGGAAATGCAAACTTGAAGCTCGGCAGGAGATAGCTGGGGAATATCGGCTTGGTCGCCGAGATGCCGCTCTCTCGCACCATGGCCCGGATGTCGTCTTCGAAAAAGAAGGCCTCCCAAATGCCGCCCGCCATGGAGCAAGCAGTATGTCGAAGCAGGCGGAAGAGACGAGATGTTTGGTGGAAGAAATGCTAAGAGTACAAGGAATGAGGACGAGACGGCAAGCTTGGCCTCGGATGAGGTGCTGCAGCAGTTGCAGAGCTTCCGCTGGTGGCTCGACTAACCGCCGACACCGCCCAAACTCTCTTCGTGTTGGGAGCTCACCTGCTGCTCGTTTACGGGCAAGTATCCGACGAGTACTGCTGTTGATGTGATTGATCAACCACTGACTACCTTAACCCCGCAGACAAGTCTCTCTTTTAGTATGTACGAGCCAAAGGATGCCGTCTTTTCTTTTGCACTGGCGAAGCGATTAGGTTCAATGGTACCCAACCGGCCAACATCGGAATCATACGTCAGTGCATGTCCGTTCCATGTCATTCATATCTCTCACAGCCACCAGCGTTTAGTACAGAGACAAGGTATCAGCATGGCACCATGTAGTTTCGTCTCTGCACGCATAATCTCTCAAATCACTCAGCCCTGACAGAGCAACGAATAGGTAGCCTCAATACTATACTGCTTGAGCCTTTGAACCTCCCGCCCGTCCGATCGAGGGTCATGGGGCGTCAAAATGCCCTTTAGTGATTAGCGGCCGGCCACAGCGTCGGTACTTGTCTCTGACTTGCTGCCCAGTCGATCAAAGCCCAGTGATCCATCCATGCTCGATTGTCCACTAATTGGGCCGCTAGCCGGAAGCCGCGGCCGCACGGATGGGGAGGGGCACTAAAGATTTTGAGGCCCGATCCAGATTGTTCACATACTCGCACTTACAGGCAGAATATCTGAGTGACATTAAAGCACCTAGATAAATGCACATGCTTGGACATGACTTCATGCTGGGTGGGTTTTCATTGGCAACATCGGTCCCTGCCTTTCCAGCTTTTGGAGCCTCTGGAACAAGATGTAGTGCAAATAAATGCAGAGAGTTCATGCTGTGTATGACGTAGGTGTGGAGAGCCGACAAATCTTCACATAGGTACATTGCGATTCTTCATGTCCGGTGTCAATGTCCTACGATTTCTTAACGTACACGCTTTTGCTTCCGATGCATCTTGATATCTTGATTTATTTATTCCGTCATTCGTGCCTTCTCGAATTAGTTCTGGGGCTCCTCGGCGACGTAGTGCAGGTAAGCACCCAGCAGCTTGATGCCCTCAATGTAGTTGCGCTTGTCAAGCTTCTCGTTGATGGAGTGAGCGCCATCCGTTGAGCTTCCCATGGGCAGCAGCAGGACGTTCTTGCCAGTGGCCTCCTCAAAGGTAAGGGTGACGGGGATACTGTAGGGTGATGTTAGTATTTGGTAGTAGGAGTTGATGGGAATACAAAAAAAAAAGAGACAACTCACCTTCCACCCTCACGAGTAAAGTCGGGCTCAACGCCCCAGACACGCTCAACCGCCTTGGCAGCGGCGGAAAAGTTCCAGTGCTTTGGTGAGGCAACCCACCACTTGCCGGTGTGCTGGGCATACACCTTCATGGTGTTCTTGCTGCCGAGCTGGGCAAACTGCTCCTCGACATACTTGTAGACAACGGAGTTGGTCGTGTCAATGTCCATGTCGGGAACAGTTCGGATGGAGAACTTGCCAACGACCTTGGCGGGAATGACGGTCTTGGCGCCAGGGGCAGAGAAGGCACCCTCGATGCCGTGGAGAGAGAGCGAGGGGTATCTCCAGCGAGCCATCAGAGTGGGCTTGGTCTCCTCGTGGATGGTGGTGGTGCTGCCCAGAGACTCGTGCAGGTTCTCCATGGTGAAAGCAATGCTTTCGTAGAGCTTCTCCTCGTCAGCAGTCACGGGGGCAACCTGATCGGAGATGCCAGGGATCAGGATGTTGCCCTTGGCGTCAACAAGGGAGCCCATGATGCGAACAAGATCGGTCATGGGTTCGTGGGCCTGTCCACCAAAAACACCGCTGTGCAGGTCGGCGCCGGGGCCAGAAACCTCGATGGAGTAGTAGTTGCAGCCTCGGAGACCATAGGTCAAGCAGGGCTTCTCAGTTCCGAGCCAGTAGTTGTCCGAAATGCAGACGGCATCGGCATCGGCAAAGAACTTCTTGGCCTCTTCCTTGATCAGATCATCAAGGCCCTCGGATCCATACTCCTCCATGCCCTCAAAGCACATCAACAGGTTGACGGGGAAATCGACGCCAGCCTTCTGGTGGGCCTCGATGGCGTTGAGCCAGCCCAGGACAGGTCCCTTGTCGTCGGTTGAGCCACGACCGAACATGCGGCCCTTGTCGTCGACCGTGAGCTCAAAAGGCTCGGTTGCCCATCCGTCGCTCTTCTCCGCAGGCTGGACATCGTAGTGGCCGTACACCAGAATGGTTCGCTTCTTCTTGTCGTTTCCATATCGTCCGAGAACAACGGGAGGCAGGTCGAGATGCTCCTTGTGAGGCTGCTTGCCAAGCGGGCGCAGCTCAACCTCGGCACCGAGGGCCTTTAGCTCGTCGGCCAAGAAGTGGCCCATGCGAATGACATCAGGGCGGCGAGCATCCTCGGCCGAGATGGAGGGGATGGCGACAGCCTTGCGCAGACGCTCGATGAAGACATCTGTGCAGCTGTCAACCTGGTTGAAGAAGCTGTCGAGTTGAGGCGCCATCTTTCTAGCTTGGTGAGCACGGATCGAGTCGGTGAGGTACGGTCGAAACGAATGATTCGCTGCTACTCGAGGACTCTGTGTGAATTGGGAAGAGAAAGGCTTGATCCTCGTCCAGATTTGTCGAGGGCAGCGGAGCGAAGTCATGAAGAAGGATGGTGCGGGGCATGTCGCCCTACCTCTTGCCGCGCGAAGATACACGCACTTGTGCTGGCTGCAGAAGCTTCACGCGGCGGGGCAGATTGGAGGGGAACTTTTTTTTGGGCGAGCCGGTTACTAACGGCAGCTGCTGAGGGTGCAGATACCGTGGGGGTACCTGCACCACGAAGCTGTCGTGAGGTCTCAACCGCCGACATTGTGTGGGCAGAGACGCGCAAGGCGTTGGTGCTACAAGTACCGCCCAGGTCACCCCTGTCGTTTCTTCGTCGCTCGTTAGCCTTCTCCAAGACGGAGTTTCGGCACGTGAGCACCCCCGGGGCTGGGGGAAAGTTTCGCCGGCAAAGGCAAACGCAGCCGGTTCGTTACGAAAAGTGGCCTGCGCTCGTTATCAATACGCGCCTCCCATTAATAATGGACTAACGGTCCCCAGGCCTCCGCTTCTCTTTTTTTTCTCCTCACTTACTCTTCTCCCTGTTTGCATCACGACTCATCGTCCGCCCATCGAAACCATCACCGATCCATCGACGATTTGCGCCCAGGCGATTGTTCGCTCGCCGTCCATCGATTTTCATCGCGCTGAGCGGTGGCTTCGACGGGTTCAAAGCTCTCGCAGTCTCTGTTTCTGTTTGCGTGATCGATCCGGTAGAACCGTCCACGTAGCCCAACCATTGCCATTTGGCGGCCTCTCGACCGAGACGACGCTGACATCTACCACCTCCTTCTTCTCCCGGCGAATAAATCCCCGTTTATTCGCTGCGTCCTCATTTTGCTTTTCTTTGGAGTTTGCTAGCCTGTCTGACGGAGGGTCCAGAGACGGCTAACAGTTAGTTGGTTGTTTATTTGCTGGTGCATAGGCTGGTCTGTTATGGTGATCAGGAAGTGAGGGGGAACTCTAGGGTTGTCTTTCCTTCTGGCGTATTGCCGCTTGTACTCCATTACTCAACATACCCATTTGCCCTATTGTCTTTGTCTTTCTTCCAATTTACCATCAGAATTGATTATTTTGAGTTCATCTTGAGTTAAAACAGCACCGAGGTGCAGAACCAAGAAGAGAAGAATCAAAACAAGAAAAAAGTTCGCTAGCAGCAAGAAAAAAAATCAATACTCACTTAGTCATTGTTTTATGGCTGAGGTCTTCCGACGTATTTACTTTACAGATATATAGCCCCTTCGGTCTTCTTACTTTTTGACGAGCCCAACGTCCTTTTGACATCTCTTATTTCACTTTTTTGCATTTTGCATTTTGTTACCGTAACCCCAAGCAAGAAAATCACCATCTTCAGCAACAATGTCTTCCTCGGTGTTCTTCAAGTTCAAGTCGCAGAAGGAGCCCACTAGAGTGGAGTTTGACGGCACAGGTATCTCAGTCTTTGAGCTCAAACGTGAGATCATCAACAAGAGCGGATTGGGTGATGGCACGGATTTCGACCTCTATATTTACACAGACGACAACAGTGAAGGTGAGTCTACATGCACAAAGCAGCGCTCATGTCTTGGTGAGATGCTAACTCGGGATTGCGCAGAGTACGATGATGATACAACAATTGTTCCCAGATCAACGACAGTGATTGCTCGGCGACAGCCCGCCGTTAAGCCTGGAGCTGGGCGAGCCGCTCGATATGTCTCAGGCAAAATGCCCGTAGCTGCCAAGAATGCCGGCCGTAAGGAACAGTTGGCAAAAGTATCGGCCTCGAAGCCAAACACAAATGCCTTCAGCCAGATGAACGACGCCATGACAGAGGAAGATCGAATGGCCGCCATGTTTGCTGCTCAAACAGAGCAGTGGTCAGCCCAGCAAGAAGAGTTGTCTCAGTAAGTTGCCATCCTTTTTTCATATTGACCGATGCAATCAAGTTGCTAACCATTCAAACAGTCAAGCACCAGTACCCTTTGGTAAGCCTGGCTCCAAGCGGCCGGCCAATGTTCCTGACCATGACCCCCCCAATGGGTACATTTGCTATCGATGTGGAAACAAGGGCCATTGGATCCAGCTGTGCCCAACCAACGATGACCCCGATTTTGACAATCGACCTCGCGTCAAGCGCACGACTGGCATCCCTCGTTCATTTCTACAAAAGGTGGATAAGTCTGTCATTTTAGCTCAGTCGGAAGGTGATGAAACCAAACGGCCCTCTGGAATCATGGTCAACGCCGAGGGAGACTTTGTCATTGCTGAGCCAGACAAGGCCTCTTGGGAGCAATTCCAAGCCAAGGCCAAGTCCTCTTCTGCCGCGGCCAAGACGGCGCAGGCGGAAGACAAGGAAATGCAAGAGCGTGGTCTCGAATGTTCAATTGACAAGAAGATGTTCATAGAGCCAATGAAAACCCCGTGCTGTCAGAAGACGTTTTGCAATGACTGCATAACCAATGCACTCATCGAAAGCGACTTCGTCTGCCCCGCTTGTCAGACCGAAGGTGTGCTAATAGATGATCTCCAGCCCGATGAAGAAGTGTCAAAGAAGATTCAAGAGTACCTCAAGGAGAAGGAAGCTGCCAAGGTCACTCCCCCGTCGTCACCCAAGGGCAACTCGGAAGAAGTGCCAGGCAGCTCGGAGAATGGTCAAGCTAAAGAGGCAGCAAATAAGGAAGATGGAGCAGCAGACGCTGTGGAGGACAAGACGAGGCGGAAGAGCATCGAGTCTTCGGAGCAGAAGTCCAACTCACCAGCTACAGAATCAGTCGACTCGGCATCCAAGTCCCCTTCAGCCGAGTCAAAGAGTCTCGTCCCCAGCTCTCAGGCCGCAGATGGCAAGGCTGAGATAGTCAAGGCAGAGGATGTCGTCTCGAAGAAGCGGCCCGCCGCAAGACTTTTTAGAGAATCCCAAGATACCCAAAGGACCCCGCGCCATGCAGAACCAACAATCCCAGAACATGATGAACGGCAACATGATGAACGGCATGCCCAACATGGGTATGAACAACATGATGTTTAATGGAGGCATGGGCATGATGCCAAACATGATGGGCATGGGCGGCATGGGAATGAATATGGGCATGAATATGGGTATGAACATGGGCATGCCCATGCCTATGCCTATGATGAACATGCCCATGATGGGTATGCAAGGCTTCAACAACATGAATGGGGGCTACGGAAATATGAATGGAGGATACGGCATGAACAACAACAACAACAACATGAACGGCATGAACAATATGAACATGAATGGCGGTGGTGGTATGAACAACAACAACTGGGGCATGAACAATGCCGGCGGTATGAATGGGATGAACGCCATGGGTGGAATGGCCGGCGGCATGAACGGGATGAACGGCGGAGGCATGATGAACGGCTTCCAAAACGGCGGCAACTTTACACAGGGAGCTGGCGAAGACGATGCCTACTTCCGAAAGCCCGTCAACCCGCATCGACACCAGAACAAGCAGCGCAGAGTCCGGCCAAGCGACTACCGAGAGCTTTGAGCGTGGCAGAGAGAGAAAGTTATTATGACAATATCCAACTACAAACTTGCATTCGACGGCCATCAGGCATGGCTTTCAAGTCGCGACAACGGAGCAAGGGAGGCATTTTCTCTTTTGTTTTTTCCCCCTTCAACGACTGGATTTAATACTCGCCGCGCTGCGTACTTTTTACTTTTGCCAGCGCAGGCATATACCAAAACCCCCCCAAAAATCGAGCCCAATTGCATTTAGCTGGCAAGCACTTTACAACACAATACAATGGATGAATAGGAAGGAAATACCACGCAATATTTGAAAGGGCTTTGGGAGGGGTGACTCTTCATATCAGAGCTCAGCTTGGCTTTGGATTAGGCGTTTTTTTTTCTACTTTGCTTTTTTGTTTGAGTCTGCACATGTGTTTTTCCCTTTTTTTCTTTTGGAGGATGACTGCCGTTGGTGGCAAAAGGGGGAGAAACGGCTCAACGTACCCTTTCTTTTTTTGTTCCCCTTGCACTACTGAGGAAGGTGTGCAGCATGTATGGTGTTTTTTTTTTCCTTTTTTTCGAGCGAGAATAGCTGGGAGGATTATTATGCACACGAGATGAGCTTGATGAAAGCGCATTTTAGGACGTTTGGTAGGATAGGAGGCAGCAGCTTCGAGAAAAGGGGAGCTTTGAATTTAAGAAACAAATTCCGTCAATTTTGGTGCTTTGAATCTAGTGAATGTGAATGAATACGGTGATATGGTGTTGATGAACCCCAATATTGAACAAAGATTCAATCATTTATTTATTTATTGATTAATAGATTATTCGTAGAGTTGAAAAATCAACCACTATTGCCATCTTGAAGCAGGTGAAAGCACCCTCGAGTGTGTACATGTCCATCTCAAAGAAGAAATCTAGACGCACAAGTATTTGTTCGTACATGGAATTGGAATCTTTTATCATTTTTTTTGTTACAAAAATCGTCTATTGTTTCTCTCTCCTCGTAGCCCCCCTCCCTCGCCCTTTTTACTGCGGCGGAACATACGGCTTGACCAACATTTCGCTAAACTTCTCCAGCTTCTCCTTTCCTCGCACCTCCTCCACCAGCAGGGGCATCTTGACGACATTAAAGTCCTCGGAGTAGAGCTCCTCGTACTGGTCGAGGTACTTGCTCTGCATCTTCCTACGAGCATTGCACTGTTCGCAATCGCTCTCCTTCTTGGGAAACAGCAGCTGGTTGACGACGATGCTGTGGGTGTCGATGCCGTAGTTTGCCAGCTCCTGGATCATGCGCTCCGTCTCGTACAGACTGAGGAACTCGGCGATGCAGACGCACACAAAGGTGGTGAGCTCGGCGTCCTTGAACTGGGTGTTGACCTCGGAGATTGTGCCGCGCAGGGACTCGAGCTTCTCCATCATCTCGTTGAGGTTCTGGCCGTTGGGCAGGGCGCCGTTGGAGCCGAGGAAGCCGTTGAGCAGCGGGCCGTACTGGGAGGAGAGCTGGGAGACCTTTGCGAGGGCCTTTTCGAGGACCGAGGGGAACTGGAGGAAGCGCAGCGTGTGGCCGGTGGGGGCGGTGTCGAAGATGATTGTTTCGTACGAGAGGGACTTGACCTGCTTGAGGACTTCGGCAAAGGACATGGCCTCGTCGATACCGGGGATCTATATATACGACATGATGGGTTAACTCAAGTCCACGTGTATAGAGTTATCCTGCCACGTACAGCAAAGGCAAGATCCTGCATCATGCCTCCAATCCCGCCGCTCATGGCGTTGAGATCCTCGGCGCTCTCGCCCTGGCCGGCCAGCAAGTCCTGCATGCTGCCATTGGGGTCAATCTCCATGGCGCTCAGGTTGTCGAAGCCGTTGATGAGGCGGGCCTCCTTGCCAAACTTTTGGTTAAAGGCATCCGACAGGTTGTGGGCGGGGTCGGTGCTGATGAGCAGGACGGAGCGGCGGACCTTTGCCAGCTGGATGGCCAGGGAGCACGAGGTGGTCGTCTTGCCGACGCCTCCCTTGCCGCCGACGAAGATCCAGCGGAGGGAGCGCTGGTCGAGGAGCGTTTGGAGGGACGGCTCGAGGGCGTCTTCGTCGATGACTGCGGCCATGGTTTGGGAGGAGAGAGACGAGACAGGAGGGGGGGAGGAGAAGAATGGGAGGAGATTTAAAAATAAGGAAAAAAAGGGGGGGGACA
>MDJU01000411.1:0-28934 GCA_001721665.1 Trichoderma pleuroti
ATTACTTATATTAAAAAAATAAATAAATAAAAATATAAAGAAATATAAAATAATAATTAAAATAATAATTACTTAAAGTTTTATAAAATTAAATAAATAAAGCCTTTATAAAGCCTCTTTTATACTCTTTAAATTATATTTTTTATACTTAATTTTCTATAAACTACTAGCTAAAAGATTTAAATATAAAAATTTTATAAAATATTATAAAAAATTTAAATATAATACTAGGCTTACTTATAAATATAATAAGCTAAGGATATAAAAATACTTTATAAAGTATTATATAATAACCCTTTTCCTCTTTAATATATTAAAGAGGGAGGTATACTTTAAAACTACTTATATTTAATATCTCCTTAGTAATAAAAAATATAAAGACTTTTAGAAATTAATAAAGAAGATAAGCTTATATAGCCCCCCCTTATAGAAATAGATATATAAAATAGACTAATACTTCTCTATTTTCTTTATTATATTAAAACGTAGCAAACGCCTGATTTAAACTCGGCGGCTTCTACCGTCCTAGTGCCTAGATAAGGACTTATGTAATTAGATTACTTAGTGGACGTTAATAATAAAATAAACAAAACAAACTACTGAAATCCCAAGGCAGCGCATCATTTCAACCAACAAAGATATAGATACTGACCTGAAGATGTGGCTCGGTGACATGATCCCCATTATTACAGAACAGGAACTTCACCCTACTTCCATCCGATTAGGTGACCCAAGCATCATCAAATGGAATCTAGGTGGTGAGCAGGACAAGGAAGTTCGGTTCTTTGGTTGGCAGGCAATGAAAACATCACAGGGCCCTGATTCTGATCCCTCTAGTATCATTTCGACTCATACAGACAGCTCTCATTTATCTCTGTGTGCCCAGGAAGCGTTTGGTTCATTCATCTCGAGCATTTTTGAGATTTTGGATGATATCAGGGATATCGATATCCAAGAAACTCCGTCTTTCCGCTTCGAAAATATCTTCGTGACTGAGATTGTCAAGTTGTTTACTGAAACTCAACTAGGCTTGAACGAGGATACATTGTTGTGTATCTAGCCTCTGATGATACCTCGACTGAGGCTATCTTCCACTGAGAACGCTGTGGTAGCAGCGAAAAGAAAATGGTAATCAAGCATCGAAGGGCCGGCAAATGGGCTCAGGTAGACACGATGCTACGATGGGCATGGGCAGTGTGTGACGATTCTCAGCCTCACGCAAGAAAGGATGACTGTCAAAGCGACCAGCCGCTTCACACAGACGAACCCATCTAACAAGCAGCAATCGCATTAGGCGAGCTATACCGGTGGGCAATGCGACATAATGAGACGAAAGAGTTCGGCTTGCGTATTAGATGGCTCTCAGATCAGAAACACAGCCATCAGGTCCCACACTCCGTAGCTGTTGACGAAATTATTGATCGTTACCATGATATCGCAGAAAGGGTAATCCAACAGGGAAATTACGCCAGTGATAGCAGACCATTCTCCGAGATTAAAGACGACTTAAGTGAATTCTTACTCTACATCACTTTGGCACACCATACCTCAGAATCCATTTTATCATTCTTCATATATTAAAATTACTCATCAATACCCTAGCCATACATAATGAAAACATAACCTTCTTACGATATTTGACGATTCTAGAGCGTTTGGGATAACTACTTGAATATTTCGCACCCAACTATCCCTATCTACATACATCACTGTTAGCTCAGATATATATGATTGGCAAAAGCTAAAAGCTGCTCCAATAATTATGGATAGCAGAGAGCGTACTGGCATGTTTGTTGACAACTTTGTTATCTTGAGGAACTTATGCAGAAGTAGATTTTTAAATAAAGGCAAGACAGTGTCATAGACGTAAAAGAAATATCACTAGTCATGTTGTCAGGCGTGGACAACGTGTTCATATTCGTGATATCTTGCTAGTTCATCAGGTATATCTGGATAAAAGCCCTCTCAACTCTAGTTTATATAAACGTGTAAATATATTCTTTCATTTATCAAAATGTAAAACTTTTGGAATTCTGCTATGCTTTATGTTAAGATCAAGTCTATATTTTGTTGCTAAGCCCTTTATTACCAAGCCTTACTGTTATATCAATTAATGACTATGTACTATACAACAATTATTTCGAGGTAATTGTATTGTAGATAGCTTGAGAAGGAGCATTTCATCCAGATTTTATAGCTTGGCTTCAATGTTATTGCAACCGAAATGGTAGATAACACTACTAGCAAGCAACAAATATGGCCTTTTATAGAAGTGCGCTATATATTTATCCCTCAACAATATTAAACACAATGTTACTGACTTGAACGAAAGACAGAATTACGTCGCAGTTCTTTGTATTTCTGATGTAAAAATTACGAGCTCTGAGGATTCGTCTCATACTCTCCTGCATCTTGACTAGTGTCTTGTCATTGAAACCAGTTTATATTCTCAAGACGAAAGTTATTTTCAGAGTAATGTCATTAAAATTTGGTTACATAGGTAACGATACGTCCTATGACAATTCAGGGGCCGAGCGACATTTCCAACTTACGGCATTGAAAAACACTAAAGTAGAAGTCAATACTTGTGTGCTCCTCTAATTAAACACCAATTGGATACATGTACTTTATTGTTGTGCATTTCTAAATAATTCAGAGGCATATTCATATCTCAATGCGTATGACACCATAGGCCTATGAAATACACACATATCCGCCACATATCTTATCATTTACATGTCTTCTATTAATCCATCACTCATTTCCAAATCGAACCCCAGACACTGCTAGATCGTGAATCGAGATTGTCTTCTCCACCAAAAACTCACTGAGAGCATACTTGCCGTTATTCCTTCCCCAACCACTGCCCTTTGTTCCTCCAATCGGGATGTTTGGCTCATCATACTCCGTAATGTTGCCAATGTGAACCTGTCCTGCCTCAATCTGCTTGGCAACACGAATAGTGGCGAAAACATCTCGGCTATGAACCGCTGCATTAAGGCCATATGCCGTGTCGTTGGCAACTTCGACGGCTTCATCTTCATCCTTGACGGTGATGAAAATGGCAGCAGGGCCGAAAACCTCCTCGTGGTATATTGCGTCTGTAGGCTTCACGTCCGTAATTATGGTCGGCGTGAGGCTGGTTCTAGCTGCATTGAGACTTGCGTCTCCCACGAGGAAACGGGCTCCTGCAGCGTGGGCTTTATGCAAGAGGGCATGCGCCCTCTGGGCCATTCTCTTACTGACAGCGTGACCAGCTCCCTTGGAGTACTTCGTCTCCAGGATCGTCTTGATCTCTTTGATAAGCTCATCTGCAACCTCCTGCACCGCGACAATGCGGTCGGTAGACATGCAGATCTGTCCGTGGTGTAAAAGTGCACCCTCAACAATCTTGTCAGCCGCATGCTTGACATCGGCGTCCTTGAGCACAACTGCAGGAGCTTTCCCTCCCAACTCCATCAGCACTGGCTTCAAGTACTTGGATGCCAGTTGACCAATAACGCGGCCCACAGCATCGCTGCCAGTGAATTCGACTTTGCGGATGGCCTTGTGAGCAATCAACGTTTCCGTCACAACTGGGGCATCCTCACGCGAAGCTTGCAATATGTTGATGAGACCCTTGGGCATACCAGCCTCTTCAAAGGCCAAAGCAAGTAGGTGATGCGTTGCCGGACACAATTCCGATGCCTTGAGCACGACGGAGCACCCAGCGCCAATGGGAGCAGCCAGTGCGCGTCCGGAAAGGACCATGCTGCCATTCCATGGCGGGATGGCAAGAACAGGTCCAACCGGCTCTTTATACACCAGCACAATCGATCCAGGAGTGTCCAAAGATGGCAGCTCACCCGTCGCGGCATACGAGATGTTTGAGGCAGTCTCCCGCAGGCATCGTATCAAGATAATCACCATAAACCGAGCCCAGCCTTCAGGGCAAGAAGTCTCTGCAATTTGCAGTTGGACGAAGCGATCAGTCCAGGCCTTGATCACATCGGTCGTTCGAAGAAGCAAGTCCCGGCGCTCAGTGTGGGTAGAGTTCTTCCACTTTCGAAACGCCTTGTAGGATTCCTCGGCGGCCTTGATGGCCAACTCAGGCGTCGCACTTTGGGCATAATGGACGATTTTATCCTGAGTGCTGGACTCGACGGGTATGAGACGAGTTGCATCTAGCGGTTCATTGACACCATTGATTCTGATGGGGACAACTTCTTTGCCTTTGGGATCGTTGATAAAAGGCATGGTTGATGATGTTATTTGCGAAATTGGATTGTTTGTGGTGGTTGTAAGCGGTTTAAAACGATGATTAAATGCTTGTATCGTCGAGAAAGATTCTCTATGCAGTGACGTACTATGAGAGACAAAATATTCAACAAGCAAGATTCCAGTCTCAAATAGTAAAGCCACTTCTTTGGAGTCACAGAGAAACTCTTGCCTGAAGATCTTCTAAGCTAATATAACGGGTGACAGCAGTCTTCTTAAATACACAATCATTGCTGGCTCCAGGCTGTGTTGTTGGGAGTTTGCTCTCCGTTCCTTGATGTGCATCGACATCAACATGGGATGGAATTTGTTGGGTTGGTCACTTCGCTTCCAGGATAGTCGCGAGGCCGATGCAGATTAAGTCCGGGGGTGACGTTGTAACTGAGGTAAAATAAATCAAGCCTAGTTTATTGGGGATCGTTCGCTTCATGTGTGCGTACAATACTAGTAGGAGTTGAGCATGTTCCTATGAGGGCATATCAGAGTGCTCAACACTTGGCGTGTAGGTATGTAGTCAACAGACACATGATAATCAATAGATTCATGTGTCTCATCCTCATATCTTCTCTACAATTACTCTACATTGGACATTATTGTCCCATCCTATGGATTGCCTATGGAACCAGGTCCATGATTCATCTACATTGTGATGCTGTCGCTGCAACTGGTCGTTGTAATTCAGAAGTCTGTATAGATGGAGCGGTCATGCAAACACCCGACATCATGATATAACCCCCACCAATTACCCCAGCTTTTGCGGCCATCCCAGTCTTTCACTAATATTCATCCAGATGCCCACCCACTATTATCGGCTTTCTGTCAATTCGGAGCACTGATATATCCGAAACAGGGTGTATTCGTCGGAAATATTCATCAACTCCAAGAAACATATGTCAGCTGCGTAATATTTGCTCTGCGTATTCCTTCTCTCGTACTGTCTAGAGAATAGTTACTGGCTCGCAATGTGGTAACCGGCAAAATTGTCGGACTGTAAAAACTCCGACTATGACCTATCGATTGTATTGATAATGATTACCAGACCTTGCCTGTAAACCTGCAAGTTGAGCTTGATCAATCGCAATAAATAGATGGTATAAAACATCTATCAATAAAGTACCCTTAAAGGTGTCATATATAGAGAGTAGCATCCACTAATGAAGGGGTGTATTAAAAACTATAGATATGGATGTTCCTATCAATGCCACGGCCGGACTATAAGTTTCCTTATATGAGTGGATCACACCACCTAATGCATAAAACTTTATTTCTACCCACATGTCAGTGTGTGACAAACGACTCAAGTTGCGGCTCATTCATGCACGAGAGTATGGAACTTTCACTGTACAGCAAAAGTCTCATCACCAAGACACATGTCAGATCGTCACGACGATAATACCTTGAGACCTTACCAAACATAGGCATGTAGGTTTCAAATCAACAGCGCGGCGGCATAGAGAGTAACAACATAGAATTCTGAAGGCAGCAAATGGTCCATTCAACTCCGCATCTATCCCTTTCAAATACCGCTAATTCGCTATGAAGAGCTGCAAATGCATGAAAACCGAATCCCAAATCCCAAATCCCAAATTCCATCATGTTCATAGAAAATCCGACGCCAGTTTTTCGAATCCCAAAGCCCCCAACCAGAAAAGAGCATTGAGTAGAATGCTCATCAACCGCCATGATATCCCAGTAGCAAGGCAACTTGCCGAGTTTGAAAGAAGACTTCCCCAGCCGAAAACATTGCAACGATATCCTCCCAAAATGCAAATTATAGACGCAGAGTTTCCTTCCCCAGAGCAAACCAGGTAACCGAAAGAAAGAAAGAAAGAACTAAAGAAATTCACCAAGTGAAACCATCCTCGGTGATTTGAATGACCGAATTTTGCTCTCCACCCTCATCATTATCCTCGTCATCATCCATAACTTGATCGTTGTCGTCGTCTTTGATTTCCTCCAAGGGTGGTCCGCCTTCTGTATTATAGTCCCCTTCTGCACTCTGGTCAGGAGGAACGTCAAGCGAGCACTGTAGATCCATCCCAGGAATCTCAACCTCCATAAGACCATCATCGCCAAAATAATGTATAAATGCATCTCCATCAATCGCCAGCTCAAGTTCTGGAAGGCCCTCTACTTCGTCGTCGTCCTCCACCAAGTAAACTTCCAAGTCGACATCCGGGTGTCCCTCAAAGCCGCCCACAACTTCAACATCGTGAAGAATATGCGGAGCCTCGTCGTCGCTCTCCGAATATTCCGGCTGGGTATTGACCTCGTTGTTCATATGAATGACGTCATCAACATCCTCGTCGTCTTCAGTGCTGCTGCTGTTGCCACCGCTGCTGCTGCTAAAGTCGGAGCAGCTGTCGTATGTGCTTGAGGAGTCGTACGCGATTTCGGGCAAATTCGGAGCCTCACT
Organism: Trichoderma pleuroti; assembly: GCA_001721665.1. Classification (NCBI taxonomy): domain Eukaryota; kingdom Fungi; phylum Ascomycota; class Sordariomycetes; order Hypocreales; family Hypocreaceae; genus Trichoderma; species Trichoderma pleuroti. The sequence goes on from MDJU01000411.1 coordinate 6,674, forward strand.
TGCCGAGGATATTGCGATGATCTCGGACTCCGGTGATTCCGCTTGACTGAAGACTGACGAATCTTGAACAGTAGTTCCAATGCTTGTTTCTTCCGGAGGAGTTTCCAGCCCGTGAGCCGTCTCTTGGGCAGACGCGTCCCATGTCGCCACGAGCCCCTTCCCAATCGTAATATCCTCGATGCCCAGTCCGAGTTGGCGAGCCTCTTCGAGTTTCTGGTTCCCCTTTTCCATGAGATCTTTCCGAAGAACATCACCCAGCGTACTCGAAACTTCCACATCCATGAGTCGATCTTGGATGGCGCAATGCAGAGACTCCCTTTGCGGATCCCAGTGCATACCGATCCAAGCTGGCAAACAGTCCATGCCGATGAAAACGGTATCCAGAGTAATCCCTTCTTGCCTTGCAGTCTCTAGACGAATGTTGGACTCTCGCTGGATGTATTTTGCGACATCACCAGAGACCAGCTTGTTTGGTAGTGTTCGGGAGAGAAATTCTGCAAACATCGGTTGAGGGAGGTCTGTGTCTGCTTCGTTGCCTTGAAAGATGTCAGTACCGATGTTGAATCAGGCTTAGGATATCTCAGTGTTACGAACGCTGTGGCTCTGGGATCTTGGATCGTCGGCGGATCTTGCGACGCGCCACGAGAGGGTTATCGTCGTCGCTGCCAGAGGATATTTCGATGACTGTTCGCTTGGTGGAAGCCATAGCTGACGACGGTTGTGAGAAGGATAACACTCGAGAAATTATGCAGACGTGAGTGGCGAGTTGGTTCAAGTTTGGAAGAGAGAAGAAAACAACAGGGGGTCAGAAAGAGAAAAGGAAATGAGAGAAGATGGGAGAAAGAGAGTTGAGAGAAGAAGAAGATGAGATCAACCCAGCTGCACCTCAGAGCTTTGGTCGGTGAGGTGGGAAAAAACTTGGCCAAAGAAGTGCTGGGAACAGCCAAAATCGAAAGGGTGAGCAACAGCGAAGAATTCAACACATCCTGGCGGCAAGCGAAAATTATTCTCTGCATTAGCCAGCGCGCTGCCATTGAAACCGACGGACAATTATAATGTGTTTGTATTGTCGATTTGCAGAACATCTCGTTCTGGATTCACTTTGACAGTAAACTGCAGAGAATCCCCACTTCAAACACTCCGCTTCTCTTATTGTTCTTGGGCTTCAGCAGCTGTCAATATCTGCCGTCAGGCCGGTAACTCGCTTTATTTATTTATTTTTTTGCACAGTGGCTTTATAAGGAAAATGTTGGCCAGCACCCCAGACTGCTTGAGGTTCAAGCCTGTGACCTGCTTACATACTTGTCCAACAAATAATTGATACTCAGCTCTTCAAGTGTCTGCTACTACCACTACTGTCTGCTACCGTCGACATTTCAATCTAGCATCTATATCTGCTACTATAGCCATATTTATCTACCAAGGTTAGTGTCTAGTATTATCACTTATTACTAGGAACATGTATGTAGCTTCAACTTTCACACGGAATATTGGATAGCATTTTCCTTTTTGAAGCTATAATGCTTTGTTTGACAGCTTCAATAGCATCCAAACTTCCAACCCCAACACATAGAAACATCTTATCACGTACCAGTCCGTGATTCACTGACGGTGATGAATGCGCAGTTACACCACAAACGCACATGCCTAATCGAGTGACGCAAGACGTATGCATCAGCTCTGCGATAAAGCACTTGACCAATACACATGTGTCTCTCCAAATCTCATATCAATCACGATACGCCTAACCTATATAAACCTTGTCCTTTCCTAGTTTTCATGCAGATGCCCATGCAGAACGATTGTGATACTCTTAACGGAAATACCTACCATTTCTACACTGTCCTATTCAACTTCCCCCAAGGACAACATGTCTACGATGGATAGCACGCGTCCAGCTCAACCTACTAACCCATCGTCCTCGTCCAACGAAACGATTGAACAAGGCTCTCAAACTGCCACAGCCACATCCAGCACCAGCTCCTCGTCTTCGTATTGCCCCGACTGCCCCATTTGCAACCCTCCCGACGCCAAATCAGCCAATGCCCCTGCATACGGCACCATTGAGCCGCTCTCCTACGACTCTCAACCACCCGAGCAAACTTTCCTCGAGGCATCAATAGAAGCATGCGCTGATTTCTGCTGCTGCATCTGCGACAGCCCTCCTCCCTCGATTCGAACAAGCGACTGGTCATCCACGACCTACCCTTCGTCAATCTCCTCAAATTCGTACTCCTATGGCGAAACAGAGACTGGATCCTCTCAGGGCCAAACAAGCGATGTTGAAACCATACACGCGCAGAGGCACAGCGACGGATATAGAAGCCAACAAGAGATGCGACCCATCAAAGACAACTCCGTTCAGGACCCGCAAAGTCTTTCCAACAACCTCAGCAACGTCGCGGTAACTCATAGTGGCGAAAAAAAGAAGTCATATTCGATAGCTTAACGTATCACATAGCCGTTCAAGATGCTCATCCAGTCTATTCATCGTTGCAAATCCAGTCCCCATCCTGCGCCTTGTAATGTGTCCCATTGTACCACAGAAAATGCCAATCAAGCAAACAACCGACTTTTAATCTTTGCCATCCGGTTAGCCCGCAATCTCCCCTTTAACTGCAAAGGGTCCTTCGTACTCATGCATGATGTCCTATTCTCCAAACAAACCAATCACTGAATCTCCATATCCTGCTCCTCTTGCGCAGCCTTCTCCTCGACAACAGGCGCATCTATTCCCACGTTAGCGTTCCCTTCTTCCACCTCTTCACCCAATACCAAGACTCAATGCCTCAGGCAAGACAAAACAAAACGCACCCTTCATCTCAGCCTCTCCCTCCGCCTCCATCTTCCTCTTCAGCGCATATCCCTTCTTCTTCTCCAGCTTCCTCGCCTTCTTGGCGCTAATCGCAGCTCTCGGTCCGCTCGTCGGCAACAGGCCCGGCCGCGCGCCCCTGGTCTTGTCGGCCTTGGTGATCTTGTTCTTGTTCGCAGGGTCGGAGCGCTTCTGGTTGGCCTTTTTGGCCTTTGCGGCGCGGGCGGTGAGCCGGTTCTTGGAGAGGCGGTTGGGGTTCTTGACGGAAGGCATTATGAGGAAATAAATCAATGACGCTGGTATTTGTGAATGTATAATCTGAATGAATCGCAGATTTGGTTGGTAAATGCACGTAGAAAGATGGTGGTGATAATCGCCAAAGAAAAAAAAAAAGATGAGCCCCACCAAAAGAGAGCAGCCGTCCAGCTAGCTTTTTTTGGTTGGACCCTGGACGCAGGTACCGACAGTCCAGTGCCAATCGCAGCTTTTATGCAGATGACTGGAACATTGGGATGCTGATTGATGACACTCAATAGTATTCTTACTTTAATTTATTTATTTTTAATGTCATTATTACACCCAAAATTACCCGTCATCTTACTTCCCAGTATTGTATACAGACATTATTCGAAGACAAAACTCCCAAACACGCTTTACTTTATATAGAGGTCTTCCAAAGCATGTGTTTTCCCCCTTGACATAACCTTCATATCCCATTTGGATTTCATGATTGAACTGCAGCAGGTCGCTTGGGGGCGTTGGATCCTTCGCCTTCCAGCATTCCTTGCCTCTCATCGTCCTCATCATCGGTTGACAGTCCATCCAGCTCGAATTCCTCTGCCGCTCGGATTTGGCCATCCTCTACGGCTCGTCCGTTCAGGTGAATGTGACCATTGGTGAACCCTTTGGTGTCCAGAGGTGGGTTCGACAGACGATCGTAAAGGTGGATGAGCATATTGGCGAACAAAAAGACCAAAAAGGCGAGAGAGTAAAGGATCAGGATGTAAGAGATGACATCCATGCTAGAACCGTCGATGAGAGACATTTGCTGTTCGGTCGCACCCATAAAGAGGAAGCCGGCGGCATACAAGAGCTGGCAAGTGTTAGCTACCATCTAATACGGCCAAGACGTTGTGCCGACTTACGAAAACAGGAATGTACTGGAAGCTGTTCCAGGTGCGGCCATCGTCGGACAGAGATTGAGCATCCTTGAGAACAAAGGCAATCTCAATGATACGCGTAAGACCAGCGGCCATCAGGGTGTAACCAAACATGGTGTGCGTCATGGCACTGACCATCAGCTCTTGAGGGTGCGCAGACATGCCCCAACCAGTGATGAGGATGACGAATCCAGGGATGAAGTTGCGCTTCGGGTTACCATCGCGATCTCGGCTCAGCCAAATACCAGCCAGGCCCGCACACCACCAGATGACACCCATTGTGGTGTGCTGCCAATCATTCTTGACCCACGCGGTACCCCAGCGATGCTCCGTGAAGGTGTTGACGCAGCCCCAAGCGGCAATGACGGCGCTGTCGTAAAACTCTTGCGATCTTCCCGTGCGGCGAATCCAGACTTGTCCCGCGAGCAGAATAATGGTCAAAAGAATACCGTAGGCAATGAATGCGCCTCCCATGATGAAGTGGGCTGCGCATTGGCCAACGTGATCGCCTTGGCAGAACCCGAGGGTGGTGATACCTCCAAAGATCATCTGCACCCATGCGAGAAGAGGCATCGCTTTGCCAATGACGGAGTGGAAGGGTCGGACAAACTTGCGAATCATGCCGAGGGCGCCCTTCTCCCAGTGCAGCTTCAAGTATAGGCCCAAGACGACCTGGCTGATGAGTAGGAGCTGCAGGATGTTGGCAAACACCGAGTGCACATTGTGGCTGACAAACTCCCTTCCTTTGTGCGCATGGCCGAGAAAGAAGCCGACGACGGCGAGGATGGAGCCTAGGATTTGCGTCGGAACGTGCCATCTAGACTTGGTCATCTGTCATTGTATAGAATCAGTTGCTGTGCTCCTGCAAAGCACCATTTGGAGTAGAGACGGCGATTCTTACACCAAAGACCATGCCGATGGGGAAGATGACGCCGTATGCGAGCATCTGGATGAGGATGTGGATCCAGAGAATCGTGTCCTGTGATTCGTGTTAGTTGCCTGTAATCTTTTCTCTTCTATTATTGTATTCTCAAGCGGCGACTCACGACCGGCTCGAGTGATATCGCTTCGCCCTCGGGGATGTGGCTTTCGCCGCCCTCATGGTGATCGTGGCCGTGGACCAGCGTCCCGAACGAGGCGATCGACAGCAGCAGCAGAGCCGCCGCCGCTGGCCGAGACAGCTGCATCATGTTGATTGTGATGATGAATAAAGAGAAGAAGAAAAAAAGATCAACCAGTATAGAAAGGGATCCCTTCTCTTCACCTCCCAGAGCCGAATCGTATCGCGCTTCCGGTCCTTGCAGCTGTAGAGAACGGACGCCAGAAAAACCTCGGCCGGGTGTTTATCAAGGGCATTGAAACATTTTCGAGCGGCTTGATCGGAGATGAAATGCCACGACATGCATCGAAACGCGCAGGGAGGGCCCTGGCACCGACGTTCTGCCGGGCGAACCAAGAGACCTGCAATAGGCGATTACACAGGGCAGATACGAAGTACCAGCTACAATTGCAGTAAGACTGGGGGCCCGATTACTGGGATCTGCCCCGCAAAGAGCGCTGGAGCTCCAGTGGTCTGAGCGTCTTGATAGCAATGATGGATGCCCGGATTTGATGGATCCGGGATTATAATAGACGGACGGAGAAACAGTGACCATGGATGAGAGAGATTCGGTCTCTTGAAAAGTTCCGCAGTGCATAGGTGCCTCATAGTGGGAAAATATATATAGGTATGTACAAGTGAATTATTCCGCATCCAACGGTCCATCATCCCGTTGAGAACAAGATTCACAAGCAGAGCGACTCGCTCCATCATTTGATAGTGCGAAATTCCAGATTCCAGATTCTCCACTCCTGCATGTCATCTCAAGCGGCTAACGCGGCGCGATGCTCGTGAAAGAGTCGTGGCTTATTGAAGACGAGCTCCGGCAGCTGATTGGAGGTGGCCTCGGTAGTATTGACAAAGGGAGTCTTTTGAGAGCCCAGTCTCTACGAATGCACTTGAATTTAGTACCAGTGTTAAATGTGATCAATAGGTACCTTACTTAGTATTGTGCATCTAATAACCCATCATGGCGTACTGATCCACAGATTCGCTTTTCCTACACAAACCATGTTCAGGGCTTATCTGCCAAGGAATGCAATTGATATCTCCAAGAGCATGCATATCACAAATCAACTAGACGTTATACGCTACCCTACTGCCCTACAAGAAGATGGCTATATTCAGCGTTCCGACATTGGTGCCGCCAAAGTGAGCCCACCTCCCAATTTACATAGGTACCCGGAATGCTCCACGAAATGGAATGCATGATGCCTTGTGCCACAACTCAGCGCCTTCCATTAAAGAATCCATCAGTCTAGAATCTCGGCGATTAGCGCGCCTCGTTAGAATCAGACAGTGGGAGGCAGCAATCAAGCGGCAGTGGCTCAATTAGCCGCTTCCTTATTCTGTGCATTTGGGGAAGCGGGAGAAAACGTATATATGATGATGATATGACACGGAATCAATGCCGCACCTTGAGGGGTCGCTTACAGTACTGAAACATCAATGTCAAATGCAGAGTGAACCATTTCAACATTTGCCTCCGTCTATTACAACTGCCAGACCTTCTTCTCGAGCAATACTGCAGCTGAATGATCATGCATCTCGTCCGGTTTCTAGTAGCTGCCTCGTTACTCGCTGCCACCACGGCGGCTCCTCTCCTGAAGCAAGAGGTCATCACCGAAACGCAACACAGGGCGTGCGTTTACGGAGTCCCAAAAAAGTATGACCACTGGACCATTCACTATCATGAGGTGAAGCCGCCATCCCAGTTCCCGATGCGGTTTGTTCTCGATCCAGCATGGGTAGCGCGCCACCAAAATGTCGGAGATGCAGACGTAAGTCTTAGTTTCACCTGTGCTCGTATACATCTCCAAAGGCTACAATCTAACAAGTGCAGCATTTCTCTTTGGGCACTGCCTGGGTCCCGTGGGCTGAAAACAGGTGCCAGTACACCTGCAACGCGAGAAAGAAATGCGTCTCTTGGGTTGGGTATCAAAGTAATACGTCCTGGTTCACCTCCCTCACCACCATATAAACTAACTCCGGCTATCTAGCTAAGCACTCGACACCCGAAGAAGGGGAATTTTCTTGCTACTTCTTTGACGCCCTGTAAGTGTGCCGTTTGAAGCGTGTTCGTTCTAGCTGACGGTCCGTTAGCATTCAGCCCGAAAATATCGTGCCGCGAGCACCAGACGAACTTTTTAAAATTACGCATGCATATAACAGGCTCTGCGAGAATGATACTGAGATCTAAGTATGGGGTGCCTGTGTCTCAATAGCAGCCCCGTGTATGTGGATGGGATTGAGAAAGATTGCATGCATGGGAGGCACAGCCTTCCACAAAATGTTGTTAGTAACGTTAATGTCCGGAAACAAAGTAATGATTAGCGAACTTTGAAGCATACCTGATTAATAAATCCACTGTAAATTATTGCCAAGAACCCTGCCCTCTCTCGTATTTACTCCTTCTTGACACTCCCCTCATCCTTTTCAAGGAGCCCCCGCGCCCTTTTCCACAGCTCCAGCTCCATATCTCGTTCAACTTTGGTGCTCCGACTGTTTAACCACCCAACGTCCAGATTTCCGATGGCTCCCATGCCATTGGGCTTCAGAGATGGTTTAACAGTAGTGTTGTGACCCTGCCGGGGTCCGCTGGACAGATTGACGATGCCTGCTTCTTCGAGTGCGAGGATCTGGCGCTTCATTCGTACATCGATACTATGGAGCGTATCAAGAAAAGTATCTGTGGCTTCCCGGAATGCCTCCTTTTGCGCTGTTGACTCTACTGATGCTGAAGGATTGCTGTCGTCGGATGATGCTGGAGTGGTGAGGGCGCCAAGTGCAGTGGCAGTGTGGCTCATCAGCTGGACAATGGACCGGTCGATGGAGTTGAGCTGGTGGATATTTTCCTCCAGGGTGAATGCGACAAAGGGCTCTTGGGGTTGAGAGTCTTCCTTTTCGTCTCCCATGACGATGTCCTCTGGTGAAGCCATGGCAGTGAGATTGAACGAGAGATTGCTGAGCTTGCGTGGCCCTGCTATGTCGGATTGTGTGATTCCCAGCTGATACTCTGGAAATTGCAGATTTGTCTTTGAGGGTCACTCGAGTGATTGAGGCGCTATGGAGGATGTTGAGCGTGTGGGCATGGATAAGTGTTGGTAGGGTGAAGCCTGGCCAAGCAACATTGGACAACTGTGGGTCCCGGTAACGCGCCGCGAATCTGATAAGATACCAAGAGGCCTGTACTCCGTACGGCATGGTTTGTAAGAGAAGACTCTCTATTGAAATACCCCTATAAGCCAAATAATCCTACACGATTGCTGTTAAACAATCAATTGATTGTACCATATTCCATACTTTACGGCCATATCAATGTGAGGCAGCATGTTTGGCTTGACAGTGGCCGAATCCGAGCAGCTGAGAGGCGCTGTTAAACTTCGGCTATACTAACCTTGCTTCTGGTCTCGCGGTCTTCAGTCCTCTCTAAGTTTACTCTCAGCATCAACCGGGTGCCTTGGCCATCAAACCACAGTCGCATTCTATCCTCTGCAACGCCCTCTCTTCCTCCGAATATCGCACACCAGCATCCCAATCGAAATCACTAGACTTTATTGCACTCTGTGGAGCTCACGACCGGCACAGATCGCCTCCCGCATACCGCCACACGACCAGGGCGTGAGATCCAGGCGCAACTTGACCTCACTGAACCACGTTGGCACGAGCTGCATTGCGCCTCACGCCACGCGGGACAAGGGGATCTACTATGACATAGCTCCCAAGTCTAGGCATCTTGGAAGCGCATCTGGTACCAAGCTTCGAATCCATCTCTCGTCAAAGACGGTGTTCACTCTCCCTCCACCATGGCTACTCAAGCGCCAACCCAGGGCGCTGGCACGGCCAACTCGTATGCAGGGCAACCGGCAACATCACCAGCTGGCCCTCCCGCCACGGCCACGGCCGCAACTGGCACCACAGGGGGTGCCATGTCAAACCAAAATCTGAACCAGATAGTATGTGGTAGCATTTGGAATTATGCCTGTTCTCGCCGTGGTCCCTTTTCCGGGAGCCGCTTTCATCTCAGAACAAAAAGCTATTGTCCTCCACAGGAATTTGACGAGTGTACACCTGCTGAGGTATACTGCTGTCCTTCTTGTGCTACATTGCCTCAACCACTCTGTAGCATTCGATGAGCAGCGGCACCCTAAAACAAGGCTCATGTGCCACCCGTTTTCACTCACCAATATATACCCAAGAGCTTGCCCTTCTCTCTTTCATGTCTCCCTCTCTTTGCCCTCATAGAAGATACTCAATCGCAACGACACATCGAACGGTACCAAATACTCAAAATCATCTCGGCTAATGACATCGCTAGGTGACGGATTACTTACTTAAGCGAGGCTTCAACCGAACAGAAGAGGTTTTCAGACAGGAGTCAAAGCATCTGGGTAACGATGGAAAACCAGTCCAGCAACTAGCAAATCTAGGGCCAAAGAAGTACTCGAGAGCGTTTCGACTCTTGAAGGACTGGGTCGAAAACAATCTCGAAATCTACAAGGTAGGTGCTTCCTTGGACGGCTTGCTGTCCATGTCCGCATGCTAAAGAGGCTCTTTGCGTTAGTTTGAGCTATCAAAGCTTCTCTGGCCGACGTTTGTTTACTCATTTATCGAGCTGGTCGGGAATGGATACACAGACGAGGGCAAGCTGTTCCTTAAGGAAATCGGGCAGCATTTCCAGGCGTCGCATGCAGACGATTTAAAGACGTTTTCAACCATTACGCTTCCGCAGCATACAAACGAGAACCCCATTACCAAATTATACAAGGAGAACAAATACCGTATCCCCTTGAACCAACACGCGACCGGCGATCTTTTCAACTTCCTCGAGCGCGAGTCTGATCAAGGCGGATCCGTGATCCGACAACTACTCGTCTCATATTGCCAGATTGATTCAACGGCTCGAGGGCCCATCACTCCATTTAGCTTTGAAGCAGTGTTTAGGAAGACCAAGAATCTAGAAATCGAGGAAGTGGATACCAGGGAAGGTATTCCAGGTGTCAACATTGGGCTGTCCAACAAGGACATCTTGGACCCGGCCGCACCTCTGAGCCTTGGCCCTCTACCGATGGACACTGATCTTCGCGATGATATCCGGGCTGAAATCGAAGACGAGGAACGGCGAAACCCCCCGGCCCCAGGTGCAGCCAGCCTGATCGAAGAGCTTGACCAAAAGATAAAGCGAGAAGAGAGTGCAGATGCCCCGAGCCGAGCCGATCTACCTCTGCCCCCATCTCGCCCACGAGACATTATGCTTGAAATGCAAAAGCTACGAGAAAATAGAGACCGATTCAAAATCGAGGGTCGAACAGGTGGCGTGGGCGTCCCCGTCAGCGCTTGCATGTTTACATTCCACAACACATTTGGAAGGCAAGTTGTTTTACACTTCAATTGACAAATAAGAACAAGAGAGACTAACCTTTTGAGACAGCGTATCATGCTTGGAGTTCTCCGACGATGGACAGCTCGCGGCTGTGGGTACCAGCGAATCCTATATTCGCGTCTGGTCTCTAGATGGCAAAGCTCTCCCCAGCTCAAATGCTCATGAGAAGGGTGCCAAGTTCAACAGCCGGAAGCTGATTGGGCACTTTGGCCCTGTATTCGACATTTCGTTCTCCGACTCTGCTTCGGGGCCTCCCCAAAAGCTGTTTGGTGATGAAGGACGACAGAACGCGGCAATCGACGGGCGGCCAAAGTTACTACTTTCATGTTCAGGGGACGGACAAATCCGGCTCTGGTCTCTGGAATCTTGGACCTGCTTATGCGTTTACAAGTCACACGACGGGCCTGTCTATAGAGCGCAATGGGGTCCGCACGGACATTACTTTTTAACCGGCGGCTACGACAAGGTCGTCCGAGTGTGGATGCAGGATCATGCATCGCCTCAGCGTCTCCTAGTTGGACACGACACCGCCATCTCAGCTATTGCATGGCATCCCAACGGCTTGTACGTCTTTTCGGCGTCAGACGAGACGGATAAGTCTGTCCGCATGTGGTCAGTGGTGACAGGAGCCTGCGTGAGAGTATTTACTGGGCACACGGAGCACGTCAGCTCTCTAGAGTGTGCGCCCAACGGCAAGATTCTAGCCAGCGCAGACGTTGCGGGCAATATTATCTTTTGGGATCTAGTCAAGGGAACTCGCATCAAGCGCTCTCGCGGCCACGGCAAGGGTGGCGTCTGGTCACTCAGCTTCAGCGTTGAGTCTAACATACTTGCCTCTGGTGGCCAAGATGGCACTGTTCGGTTGTGGGACGTCGAATCACCAGCAGATCCTCACAAAGCCGCTCAACAGGCTGGCCTTGAGGCTGCTGCTGCCGTTGCCGATTTGGCGATTGGTGGTCCCAACGGAGAAGCGTCAAGAATCAACGCTGGACCTTCGGGCCAGCCAGCCAACACTGGAGCCACCACGGGCACCAAGAAGAAGAGCAAGGAGGTGATGATTACTCCAGATCAAATCTCTGCCTTTCCCACAAAGAAGACGCCCGTGATTAATGTCAAGTTTACTCGAATGAATCTCGTTATAGCAGGCGGATGCTACGACCCTGACCGGTAGAGCGGGGGCAGGGCATGACGGACGCAGGTAGATGGGATATGGAATTGCGTGCTGCAACGATTGGGGTGGTGTTGCAACCGAACGCGAATTGCGCATCCAAGACACAAGGAGGTGCAAGTGCCGCAAAGAGCCTGACGGAAGGCAGCAGGATAATGATGGACTCGGAATGGGTGCAATACAGCTAGGTGTTGCTTGGTTACAGGGATACTTATTTAGAACAAAACTGGATGCGTCATGATGGCAGCTTAATACCGCCAGGGCATCGATCCAATGAGGCACGAATCTGCCTGAATAATAATGGAAAGCTGAAGCTGAAGCTGGAGAAGCAGTCAGTCAGTCAACGTATGGTTAGGTAGCGAATACAGGCTGTGTTTGTACCCGCGCTGTTTACTGAATAATCCCGCCCATCACCACCTCTTCTATTCCGTTACTCAATTGGGGATGATGCATTTGATATATCACTGAGCTTGTCTTGTCACTTTGGTCCCTCTTGTCACCACCCATTAAAGGCTGACAATCAGGTGGGGTGCAGCCTCGCAAGCCCAGGTACAGGTACCTACTCAACCGCCGACGTTGAGCAGGCGCTACTAGGTAGTGGGTACCGGTGTCTTGTCTCCAACCAACCCGGTACGTATGCCACTCTCAACCGGACAACTTCAGCTGCCTTGCCTCGACCTCGACCTCGCAGCTCCGCCTCACGTCCAGTCCAATTCCTCCAGCTCCTCCAGCTCCTCCAGTATCCCGCTCACAGGCCCGGATCCCCGCACTCGCAATGGACGTCGAAGAGTCGCCATGGGCTGATTCCAGCCAGACCCCCCCTGAGCCTGTCGCCGAGAGCGAGCCCGTTGCTTCCCCGCCAGCGACATCACAGGCCTCAACCTCGTCGGCGCCCCGGCCCTCGCGCACGCCCCGTCGCATCGTTGCTCAACCTACGAAGCTGGAAGCCGTCGACGATCCCCTCGGGCCTCTGAGCGCCGGGCCGACGCAGAATGCCGCGCTGGATGCCCCGCCCGTGCCGCCCCAGAAGGAGCAGATGGTCATCCGCACGACCATGGCGCCGCTCCAGCAGCAGAGACGGTCTGCCGATCCGCATCTTGTCGAGGACGACGACGACCTGGACAGTCCGAGAGGCCCGAGAATGCCGCCGCCGGTTGATGCCGCGCGGCCCAGCAGTGTGAGGAGCAGCACGCAGCCAAGCGTCAGCGTCGAGGAGGCTTCCAAGCCCACGTTTTACATCACTGTCGGCGACCCGGTCAAGATTGGAGACTTGACAAGTTCGCACATTGTGTACTCGGTGCGGACCAAGGTTAGTGTTGATGAGCCGTGGATGCTTCTCTCGCATATCAAGATCCCCCAGCTAAAGCAAGCTTCCCTTGCCAGACCACATCTAGAGCCTACAAGCAGCCCGAATTCGAGGTCAAGCGTCGATACCGAGACTTCCTCTGGCTGTACAACACCCTGCATGGCAACAACCCCGGATACGTGGTGCCCCCGCCACCCGAGAAGCAGGCTGTTGGCCGCTTCGACAGCAACTTTGTGGAGAGCAGAAGAGCTGCGCTGGAAAAGATGCTCAACAAGACTGCCGCGCATTCCGTCCTTCAGCATGACGCCGACCTAAAACTATTCCTTGAGAGCGAGGCGTTTAATGTTGACATCAAGCACAAGGAGAGGCGGGAGCCGTTGCCCTCCGAGAGTAAGGGAGTTTTGGGGTCTCTGGGAATCAATGTCGGAGGAGGAAGCAAATTTGTTGAGCAAGACGATTGGTTCCACGATCGCAAGGTGTACCTCGATGCCTTGGAGAGCCAGCTCAAGGGGCTTCTCAAGGCAATGGAGGCAATGGTCAGCCAGAGGAAGATGATGGCAGAGGCTGCGGCCGACTTTTCTGCCTCCCTCCACGCACTCTCTACTGTTGAGCTCTCGCCCTCACTGTCCGGTCCCCTCGACGCTCTCTCTGATCTTCAACTCACGATTCGCGATGTGTATGAGCGTCAAGCTCAACAGGATGTCCTCACCTTTGGCATCATCATTGACGAGTACATCCGGCTCATTGGTTCGATTAAGCAGGCATTCAGCCAGCGCCAAAAGGGCTTTTATGCCTGGCATTCGGCCGAGTCTGAGCTCCAGAAAAAGAAGACGACGCAAGACAAGTTGCTGCGACAGGGCAAGAGCCAGCAAGACCGGCTGAACCAGATGAACGCCGAGGTCCAGGAAGCAGAAAGAAAAGTCCACCAAGCCCGGCTCCTGTTTGAGGACATGGGCCGCTCCATGAGGGCCGAGTTGGATCGTTTCGAAAAGGAAAAGGTGGAGGACTTCAAGAGCGGTGTTGAGACGTTCCTCGAAGGCGCCGTCGAGGCTCAGAAGGAGGTAAGCGTTGCCATGTCTCGATTGGAATAACACAATGAGTCTGACTAACTTGCAAATAGTTGATTGAGAAGTGGGAGACGTTCCTGATGCAGCTGGATGCCCAGGACGACGAGTCGGCCTTTTACAGGCCACCCGTTTACCAGCCAAAGCCTCCAGGCAACACGGTCGTTGATCGCGCCAGGGCAACTATAGATGAGGATTCAGACTAATTGAATGCTTTGAAGCTGTAACCCTTTTATTACCCGGTGGAGTTTTACGGTTAGGCGAGAAGGCCAATTGAATGAGATCGAAGGGGGGGGGGGGCTGCAGTGTGCTACTACTATTCGTATTCGTTTCCAAACTCGGAGATGCATCCCTTTTGTTATATCATACAGGCCGCTAGGCTCAAAGTGCTGTACATATTTGAACAGAATCCACCCTCTAATCGATGCGCTTCCTCCGCTGTCTATTCTCCTCATGCATCTCCCCCTTTCTTTTTCGTTTTCCCGCCCAATCTGCCCTTTCGCACAGGTAATGTACACATCATGTAAACCCATTTCATTATTTTCTTCGTGTAGGAGCCCTCTTGGGACCCGAATCCTTCATCGCACTTGTATCCTGCGGCGTATACTCGGCCAGCAAATCCTCAAAGTTCAAGCCGGCATCCTCCTCAACAGGCTTAGCAACGACCTCCTCAGCAGCCGTTTCACCCTCGGCAGCTCCCTCGACAGCCTGAGCCGTAGCATCATAGCCTCTTCCGAAACGTTCTCTGAACGCAGCCAGTTTACCGGCCTCGTCCAACTCGACGTTGCGCAAGCTCTTTTCGCTAGGCTGCCACAGAAGCGTGTTGCGAGTATCCTTTTGGGCCCGGTACAAGGGCAGCGGCGAGGTGGTGCGTGCGGTGTAGGTCGATCCGTCGGAGAGCTGGATGAGCTGGGTGAATGTGTATGGCCTTCTGGGGCGGGGGATGAATGTCGCGTTTCGGGTTTGCGTGCGGGAGAGGCTGTGGACGGAGAGAGGAGATGTGGTTGAT
Source organism: Trichoderma pleuroti (assembly GCA_001721665.1). Classification (NCBI taxonomy): domain Eukaryota; kingdom Fungi; phylum Ascomycota; class Sordariomycetes; order Hypocreales; family Hypocreaceae; genus Trichoderma; species Trichoderma pleuroti. The sequence continues at coordinate 21,675 of MDJU01000411.1, forward strand.
GGGGCGGAGGGGGGAGGACGAGAGGAGCGTCGAGGGGACGGGGAGCTTCCCCATTTTGGGCGGTATTTGTTTGATTTATGTGTTGAGAAGCCGAGTAAGTCGAGGTGGTTCAATTGAGGAGGATTACAGGCGGATTGCTTGGTGTCAGTGTCGCATGTTTGGTGATGGATGGCCCAGACAGACGCTTTGGAGTTTGTCGCAAAATTTCCGGCCCGCTGGTTGGTTCTTGTTCCGTAAAGTGGCGGCACAGCGGGAGTTGGGCTTATCGATAAGGGAACATAATTGCATCTTGTGCCGAAGCCAAGTCAAGGCAGGAAAGCCGTGCCAACCCTCTCAACTACAGTCTTTTGTTATTTACGATTCCTTCTTCTCAATTGGGCTTTTTTTTTGGTACTAGGCCTACTTTGGGAGATTTGAGGAATCGAGGCCGCATGATTCGATGAGGCCTGCTGGGGCGGTGCGACAGCTGTCGCGGCTTGGGTGCGGCGGCGCAAGTTGGGTCACGGCAGGGTGGTTGGGAGATGCGCGGATGGCGATGGTGCAAAGGAGAGGGTTTTGGGCGTTGCGGCTGATGAGGGGCGTTCACGATGTTGTGGGCCATGCGCTGACTCTTGGGGAGTACGCGGCTGGTGTGCGATCGCCTCGAGCAGCAGCTGTGAGCTCCAGTATAGCTTCTCGAGATGCCACATGTGAGGATCCCTGGATGCTGTTTTTTTTGGATGATTCTTGCTAACAATGAATGAAGCAATAGCTGAAAAGCCGCCACAGTCGACTCTGTCTAGGCAATCGAGCCATACACCCAGTTCATGGCATACTTCGTATCCCATACCGCCGACTGCTGATCCGACATCTCCCGCGGCCCTCTCTGAGCAAATACGATCCATTATGCGACTACTCCCACACTCCGTCGTCGTCTGCACCTCAACACATGGACAGACGCCAAGAGCAATGACCATGTCGTCGTTTACATCACTCACTCTCTCGCCAACACCATTGATATCGTTCAACATTGCCACTCCGAGCCGAACCCTCGACGCCATAATAGAGAGCCGCCACTTCAACATACACATCATGTCGGGGGACGAATTGGGCGTGCAAGTAGCCGACAGATTTACAAGGGGCAACACGGACAATGTTTTTGACGGGTTGGAATACGACACGAGCAAGACGGATGGAGCACCTCTGCTGAGAGGCGAGGGCATCATGTATGCTCTGAGATGCAGGCTGCTACCCGACGAGCCCACGAGGGGTCTGTTGAAAGTCCGGGATCATGTCATTGTGGTGGGGGAAGTGGTGGAAATGATGCCCGGAAGCTGCGCGAACCAGTTTGGGCTGTCGTATGCGGATCGAAAGTATCGCCAGATTGGGAGTGTGATTTTGCAGGATTAGCGGCGAATGGCTTCGTGGAGTGTGAAAGCATGTGAAGGGAACATGATGGAAACAGATGGATTGTGTACGAGTATACGATGTACGAGGAGGCGGATACACGGCGTCGGATGTATGAAGCTTACATGGATGATATTATGCTGGTCGCTAGCTAGCTATAGAGTTTCACAAGGGGGGGTTGGTTAGATGGCATGCAAGGGGGGTGACTTTGGGATAAGCGGGGGGGGGTTAGAGCTGCCTTGGTACTAGACGAGGCAGACGGGCGCTAAGCGGTTTTCTTTGATGAGGTAAATGAAGGGGATTTGATACATTCAACTGGTCATTGATTGTTGTCTTGTCAAGGCAGACAAGGAGAAACAGTCGATGCTCTTCAGCAGTCTTCTGTTGCCTTCGACACGGCTCCGCAAAAGGTGGGATGTTTAGCGGGCGATAAGATCCATTGATAGGTACCTTAGGAACCAGTAGTCTAATGGACTCCGTAATACTCCCAGGCCCCTGTCAATGGTTGCTGCAGCAGTGCCCATCGGAAGCCGAAACGGGGCGCTGCATTTTGCTTCCCCTCATCGTCAGCCTCATTTTCGGGGAGGCAAAGGGGAGAACGAGACAGGGTGGAAGTTTCTAGAGAGTGAGTGAGGAACAAGATTGGGGGGGGACAAGGGGAGGGGGCAAGACAATGGATGACACGGGTTGCTGTTGTTGTTGTTGTTGTTGTTGTTGTTGTCGTTGTTGGTGGTGGTGATGCTGTTGCTGGAGCATGTGCATGAAAGAAGAAGAAGACGAAGACGAAAAAGCAGAAGAATATTCATTGTATTGTTTTTCTCACATTTGGTTATTACCTATTGAAAGAAGAGCTGCAGTGAAATACATAGGTACCTATCTAGTATCAATGGTTGCTTTTCACTCCATAGACAACAGCAACAGCAACAGCAACAGCAACAGCAACAGCAACAGCAACAGCAACAGCAACTCCATCAGACAGAAGCTCAAAGAAACCACCTGAAAGCATGTGGACCTGAGCAGCAGCCACAGCCCAAATCCGTCTCGCCTCCCCTCACTAACAACAGCCCCCAAAAGCGGGCTGGCGGCTGCCTCGTGCCGCCTGGAGCGAGAGACAGAGGCAGAAGCACAGCGAAGGTGAATTTTTCTGCTAGAAGGCTCCAGCGCCGCCCCCCCGCCGGCCAATCACAGCCGCGCCCCGACCATAGAATCCCATGGAATCTCTTGCCCACGGCCATCGCAGCTCGCCAGCCTTTTTTAGACGCCTCTTCCTCCCCTTCCCTTCCTCCCATCTCCTCTCTTTTTTTTTTTCTCCTCTTCCTCCTCATTCGCATTCTCATTCTTCTTCTTTCTTCATCAAAATACCCGTGCTCGAGATACAATCAACGTTGCGCTTGTTCTCATTGGAGCCTCTCTTTTTTCATTTCCACAGGTGAGTTGGACAATCGCCCAGCAGCAATCTTATCATCCCACTTTCCCCTTCTAGCCTCTGTGCTTTTTACATCACCCCGCCATTCTGCTTGGGGAAGAATCTCAGCCTTGTCTTGGGTTCGATCGAGTCTCTGCCATTTCAAAGCCTTTCTTCTATTCTTGAAGCTTTGCGTTGCGCAGAATCGGATTAGAATCTCTCTCTCTCTCAAGCGCTGGTGATTTTCTTTCCATTTGATTTTCAGTGTTGCCTCCTCACTTGATCCCTCCCCCCCGCCTACCCTTTCTCCAGCTGCATCCCAACAACTCCTCGATTCCATCAGCTAACTCTTCCTTCGTCCATCCAGATTCACACATTTTCCGTTGATACCCTTCACCATGGCTGAGACTTTCGAGTTCCAGGCTGAGATCTCTCAGCTTCTCTCCCTCATCATCAACACCGTCTACTCCAACAAGGAAATCTTCCTGCGAGAACTTGTTTCCAACGCCTCCGATGCCTTGGACAAGATCCGCTACAAGGCGCTGTCCGACCCCAGCCAGCTCGACTCTGGCAAGGACCTGCGCATCGACATCATCCCCAACAAGGAGGCCAAGACCCTGACCATCCGTGATACCGGTATTGGTATGACCAAGGCTGTAAGTTGAGAGCATTCCATGGCCCTGTTTTTTTTTTTTACTTGCCAGCCTGATGCTAACATGGAATCTCTAGGACCTTGTCAACAACCTGGGTACCATTGCCCGCTCCGGAACCAAGCAGTTCATGGAGGCCCTGACCGCCGGTGCCGACGTGTCCATGATTGGCCAGTTTGGTGTTGGTTTCTACTCTGCCTACCTCGTTGCCGACCGCGTCAGCGTCGTCTCCAAGCACAACGATGACGAGCAGTACATCTGGGAGTCCAGCGCCGGTGGCACCTTCAACATCACCGCCGACACCGAGGGCGAGCAGCTCGGTCGTGGTACCGCCATCGTCCTCCACCTCAAGGACGAGCAGGCTGACTACCTGAACGAGAGCCGCATCAAGGAGGTCATCAAGAAGCACTCCGAGTTCATCAGCTACCCCATCTACCTCCACGTCCAGAAGGAGACGGAGAAGGAGGTGCCTGATGAGGATGCTACTGAGGAGACCGTCACCGAGGAGGGTGATGACAAGAAGCCCAAGGTCGAGGAGATTGACGACGAGGAGGAGGAAAAGGAGAAGAAGCCCAAGACCAAGAAGATCAAGGAGACCACCATTGAGGAGGAGGAGCTCAACAAGCAGAAGCCCATTTGGACTCGCAACCCCCAGGACATCACCCAGGAGGAGTATGCTTCCTTCTACAAGTCCCTCTCCAACGACTGGGAGGACCACCTCGGTGTCAAGCACTTCTCCGTCGAGGGTCAGCTCGAGTTCCGCGCCATCCTCTTCGTTCCCAAGCGCGCTCCCTTTGACCTGTTTGAGACCAAGAAGACCAAGAACAACATCAAGCTGTACGTCCGCCGCGTCTTCATCACCGATGACGCCACCGACCTCATCCCCGAGTGGCTCAGCTTCGTCAAGGGTGTTGTCGACTCTGAGGATCTCCCTCTCAACCTGTCTCGTGAGACTCTCCAGCAGAACAAGATCATGAAGGTCATCAAGAAGAACATTGTCAAGAAGTCTCTGGAGCTCTTCCAGGAGATTGCCGAGGACAAGGAGCAGTTTGACAAGTTCTACAGCGCCTTCTCCAAGAACCTCAAGCTTGGTATCCACGAGGACTCCCAGAACCGCGGCATCCTGGCCAAGCTCCTCCGCTTCAACTCCACCAAGTCTGGTGATGAGATGACCTCCCTGACTGACTACGTCACCCGCATGCCTGAGCACCAGAAGAACATTTACTACATTACTGGCGAGTCCCTCAAGGCCGTCCAAAAGTCCCCCTTCCTTGACGCTCTCAAGGCCAAGGGCTTCGAGGTTCTCTTCCTCGTCGATCCCATTGACGAGTACGCCATGACTCAGCTCAAGGAATTCGAGGACAAGAAGCTGGTCGACATCACCAAGGACTTTGAGCTCGAGGAGACTGACGAGGAGAAGGCTGCCCGCGAGGCTGAGGAGAAGGAGTACGAGACCCTTGCCAAGGCTCTTAAGACTGTCCTCGGCGACAAGGTCGAGAAGGTTGTCGTCAGCGACAAGCTCGGTCTCTCCCCCTGCGCCATCCGTACCGGCCAGTTTGGTTGGTCCGCCAACATGGAGCGTATCATGAAGGCCCAGGCTCTCCGTGACACCTCCATGAGCAGCTACATGTCCTCCAAGAAGACGTTTGAGATTTCTCCCAAGTCTCCCATCATCCAGGAGCTCAAGAAGAAGGTTGAGGCTGACGGCGAGAACGACCGCACCGTCAAGTCCATTGTCCAGCTGCTGTTTGAGACGTCGCTGCTCGTCTCCGGCTTCACCATTGACGAGCCCGCTGGCTTCGCCGAGCGCATCCACAAGCTCGTCCAGCTCGGCCTCAACATTGAGGAGGACGACTCCGCCCCCGTCGAGGGTGCTGCCGCTCCCGCCGACACCCCTGCCGTCGAGACTGGCGACAGCGCCATGGAGGAGGTTGACTAAAGGGCCTCTGGTGTGTGCACCAAGAATCGGGATAAACGGACAAAAAGTTTGATTTTACACGATGGAGTTGAACGGTATTAGAGCAACATGGTCTGGACGTGGATTTTCTTTTTATGCCTTGTTTACTATTTCAGGTAGTCCCAGGTTTAACGGACGCGATGCTTTTACCCCATAGTGCCCTTGATATCCCCTCCAAGAGAGGCGAGGGAGGGCATCAATTAGCCCAGTCTATGAGAAATGAATAAATGGAATGGACAATGACTTGATTCTCGTAACTTGTGTGGTGACATTAACGACTGTATCTTGTCTATTGTGGATGACGTACATGTCTTTTTACGCCCGATGATTGGTACGGTTTGCTCCATCAGTGTATCTACAACCAAGATGTGTTTGTAAACCATTGAGTAGTGTCTGCTTAATCCATTGAAGCAAAACGAAAAAGCATGTGATGTGTATACTACGTACTAAAAGGTAGTATGAGCAAAAAAAACATCGTGAGATGTATGTTATTTACGCCTGTAGAGTCAACGAAAAAAAAAAACACGCCGCCAATGACACATGTATATCCAAAACGCAATGGAACAAAGGAAAACACAAAAGAAGTACAGCCCCCCCTCCCGTTTTATGGACACAAAGGAGAAAAAAAAAAAAAGGGGGGGGGGGGGAATCACAGAACCAGTCTGGAAGTAATGTACGGTATGCCTATGTACCTGCTGCCAAAAAAAAGGGGGGGTGAAAAAAAAAAGGCCATGCTAATGAGTGTGTTGAGGTTTTGAGTGGGTGAGATGAGTTTGTTTAGAGGAGGACGTAGAGTGCGCAGATCTGCACCGCTTGTGTTAGTTTTTCCTTTTGCCATGCTAATTGGTACAAGAGGTTGGGGACGTAGTTTTTTTTTTTTTTTTCTTTGGGACTTACCAGGCTGTAGACCTAGAATCATGGAGCACCAGAAGCAGACGTTGTTGAGCGTCTTGCGGCCCCTGACCCAGCGCGTGCGCTGCAGCATGACGATGGGCAGCTGCAGCATCTGGCAGACGAAGCCGTAGCCGCGAATCTTCTTGGTGATGCAGGCCATGACAATCTCGTGGCCGACGGCGGAGATGAGAAAGGTGATGAAGGTGGCAAAGGCCTTGCCGGTGTGCGGGCGCGAGGCGCTGTAGACGTGGCGGCGCAAGAAGGAGTAGACGGGCACGTTCCACTCGCGCGAGAACTCCATCCAGTCGGTCGAGTTCCACCAGTCGGCGTAGAAGTGGCGGTCGGCGAAGCAGGTGATTTCGGCAAAGGCGCCGAGGACGTACTCGAAGATGACGAGGAAGACGAGCAGAAAGGTGAGCATAAAGGGGAAGAGCAGCCACGAGATTGTCTCGGCGAGTACGAGGCCCGACTCGAGGGCCACGGACGAGGACGCGTCGACGAGGTGGGCCGAGGCGACGAGCTCGAGGCGGCGGGAGGCGTCGACGAGGACGGGGAAGATGTACTCTTCGGAGATTACGGTGAGGAGGAAGATGCAGCCAAAGGTGGCGACAATCTTGGAGACGAGGGCGGTCCAGTTGATGGCCGGGGTGCGCGGGTACTCAATCTCGTAGCACAGCGTCGGGCAGCAGAGGTAGTCGAGGTAGTTGGGCCAGGTCAGGTTGCGCGGGTACGTGACGTTGCCCATGGGGCTGGTAAGCTCGCGGGCGAGGTCTTCACGCAGGGTGTCGATTTCGTCGGCGCTCGTGGGCTCGGGGTCGGTTTCGGTTTCGGTAGCAGCAATAGCAGTAGCAGCAGCGTGGCCGTTGGTGCCGTTGACGCCCTTGTCGAGGCTTTCCTGCCGGCGGTGATGCTGCTGCTGCTGCTGCTGCTGCTGCTGCTTCTTCGTCGGCTTGGCGTGCGTCCTTGTC
>MDJU01000412.1:0-28831 GCA_001721665.1 Trichoderma pleuroti
GGACGAGAGATGGAGGTGTTGGAGGCTTAGGGAGGAAGGTCAAATGTTCTCGATAGGAGTCTGTGAGGAGCCAGCGTGGCGCCGGGTTGGCAGAGTATCGACAGCCTGGCCAAGGAGGACCAGTTTCGATGGCTGCCCAGGAACGCGTCTCCCTGATATGGCTCCAACATGGACGGTCCGCTTTGCACCCGTGGTTTCGATGGAGAGTCCGTACGCTGCCCCTGGGGCGCGGGTGCAGGTTCTAATACCCAAGTCATGTCCTTGAGCGCCCTCCTTGTCGACAGCGCGTGGAATATCTTCTTGAACGAGTGGTCGTAGTTTGGCGTTGGGCCCGACAGCCTCTCCAGCTTCGGACAAGCCATGATCAACGTGGCTACTCGGTCTTCATATTGCTCCAGCCACTGCATGCCCTTTGAGGCGGACCAATTCAACGGCGGTTCTGGGTATGGAACTTTTAACGAGCGTACCAAGGCAGCGATGTCTGGGTTGGAGCGTAGAGTGCGTCGCAGCATGGCCATACGATTGCCTTGGTTCTGCTTAAACTTCTTCTTGTGCGCAGCTGAGTCTGAGCCTACTAGTTGGATGTCTCCGTATCTGTACATCCTCAACGGTTAGACGTGTAACAAGGTAGGGATAGAAAGAGTCATAACATGGGAGGGGGGCCACTTACAAGGCCGCGCGGGCGTGCTTATACCATCTCTTGCTGCAGAGAGCGGCGCTGCAGAGATCGCGCATCATGCATGTCGCACAGCTGTCACTGTTCTTGTCCAAGTGTAGGTCCCTCAATGCCTGGAGGACCAAGTCGAGGACCTCGCCCGGCAAGAGACTGAAGACTTCACCGGGCCGTCTATCAGGCCTGAATGCCGTTCGAATTGGGGACGACAGGTAGACGCTTTCGCGCACCCAGCTGCTCGTTTCCAACGTGTTCAAGTTCATCCTGTTCCCCGTTGACGCCGCCCGTCTCCTCGGACCCGCGATGCCTTCATGAGCAATAGCTGTGGGAGATGTCGGCGGCGTGTAGTTGCTGTTACCGCCGCCGCTGCCGCCGACACCGCTGCCGCCACCGCTGGGGTTTCCAGATGTGCCCGCCAGCTTCTTGGGTCGCTTCAATGTCGTGTGGAAGTTTTCCAGAGATCTATCCTGGAACCTTGGTGATGCGTTTGGGGGACCTGCATAGGCTGGATGCACCGACGATTGACTCGCCGCCCTTGTCGTTCGACCCATGCGTGACACGTGCTCATTGCTCTTTGCATCTGCGCTGCCGTCCGAAGCCTCATCAATTGAATAAAGATCCGCCGCGGTGAAGGCCGGTGGGAGAGGGAAGGCCTTGATGGTGGCCGTCGAAGTCATGATGCCGGGTCTCGCTGCAGTTTAGCACATAAAGATCTAGCACGCAGCTCATCATGCAAGAAAAAAAAAATGCGTACAGAAGGGTAGGTAGCAGCAGCAACACGTGGAGAAAGTAATTAAAGAACCCCCGTGATATTCAGCCTGAATGTTGGTTCTGGGGTTCTTTGCCTCTTTCAACCTCACTCTTGCTCTCTCTCTCTCTCTCACTCGTGGCTTGTCGAACTGCCAAATGTAAGGACGATCAGCAGAACGATCAGCGTCCCCTTCAAGGGTTTTGGAGGAGCAGGCTAGTAGTAGCGAAGCCTGGGGCAAAAGGGGCGGAGAAGCACATCTTTTTGATTGATTCTTCCGGGGTGGTGACCCATGACGGATGCCCAGGCCGGGCTCTCTCTCATCTCGACCTGTTACCGCGAAGAGGCAAGCTTCCTTTTTTTTTTCTCGTCTCTTTTTCACCTTTGACCAGTCCAGCTCCACGAATCACTGCCCTAAGTGCCCTTGTCATCCCTAGTCTAGAGACTTTTGATGCAGGTACATGTGCTCGCGCTGCAGACTGAGGGTCGGACTGCCGAGCCAGGTACAGGCACCGATCCAGTGGGAAATTTGTGGGATTTAATCAAAAAGCCACCCCATCCCAATGCTCAAGCTGCCTCTTGGCCCGCTATTCGTATTTACAATTTGCCCTTTTCACCCGAGACATGGGGTGGAGCGGCCGATAATTCGTGTTTGCCCGGATCGGGAAATGTCCAATTCTGGCACTAGCGAGCAAATCCTTGACAGGGCAGCTTTTGGGATGATTCGGCCGGCCTTCGCTTCCCAGACCAGAAACCGATGGGACGCGAGATTCATTTGATGTCAGTTCCAGCCGTCGACGGTGGTGAGTACATGCGAGCAAATCATCCCACCCGCGTGTCTCGCAAATGCTCCGTACGAGCACTAGCTGTTTGCATCTTCATTGGCAAATCTGGTGCACAAAATCTCCCTCTCTCCCTCTCTCTCTTCGCTCCTAGGCAGACCTTTTTCCTGTTAGGCTCGGGGCTGAAGGCCTAGACTCGCCATCCTCAGCCGCCGCCGTGTTTGGATTCTGAATAGCTGGCCAAACAGAGGCCCGTGCTGCATCAGCTCGAGAGCAAATCCGTCGATGCAGATTCAGCCGCATGGCGTCTATGTGCGGCTGTCACTGGTTCCCAGCCGGGAGGCGCACTAAACACGTGGGCTATGGCACGCGGCGCTGTGCTTCGAGATTCTTATTCGACGCGAGGCGCATTCCACTGCACGTTGTTTGTCTCGGTCTGGACAGTGTGCCATGGCGGACATGAGTGACCAGCAGGACCGTATTCTAGGCTGCATGGCGGAATCGCTTTCAGCTTGGAACAAGGCGTTTTTAGATGAATGCTCACGTCTCACCTGTCGTCTAGTCTCCTAGCCCACAAAAGGATTCATTTGCTGACCAGAGCGCCCGTCATCCATTGCATTAGTAGTGAAGCAGGAATGCGAGGGTTGAAACAACGATTTCGGCGGCATTCTTGCGCTCCCTTCTGCAAAGGTATCTCCCAAACAAAGGGTGAGAGAAAAAAAGAATAAGAAGAAGAAAAAAAGGAAAAAAGAAAGAAAGAGAGACACACATGGTTGAAATCCAAGCGGGGAGAATTCGCGCAGTGCAACGTATTTGCCCACGAATAAATCACCTGAAGGGCAAGTTTTTGTAATCGTCGTACCATCGACGATTGCCAGGAATCCATTATGATGGCATAACTATCTTTATAAGCCCTAACCTAAATTCATGCCGATATATTCAGAAATAGTCATCGGCTGGTATCACAATCCTACCTGTAAATAGTCCGAATCATGGTTGTGTAAAAGCTCTCTTCTAGTCAGCTGCAAATCGAACTCGCCTAGCTGGCTGAGACATCACTTCTTGCTTGGATATCGCCGCTTTTTCGTCCGTCTCCATTCCTTCACCCCCTGGACCAACTTCATATGGCCTCTTCTTTTGATGCACCGGTAATTGCTTGTCCGGTGTGCGGTTCTCACTTAAGATAATATCCTCATCCGGGTGGCTTGTGACTCCGAAACCTCTACCAAATACGGCTTGTGCAGTATGTAGCGTAGCCATTTGTGAAGTGTAGCTGTCACTGCTTGAGCCCATTGGGCTAATTTTGGTATTCTTGACCCAATTGAAGATTGGACGCACATCCAGAATTGATTTGACGTGGCGATGCTCTGCCTGGGTCATTTGTCCCTTGCGTTCGAGGATAACTTCATCCAAGCTATTCTTCAGCACAAGCGTTTCGACCCAGACTGGTTTCTTCTGACTGATTCGTCGGGCACGACCTATTGCCTGTGCTTCGACCTGGGGATTCAACACGGGGTTGATAAAGTAGATTCGAGATGCCTCTCGCATGTCGAGACCAAACGCTGCTTGGGAGATATCCGTTAGGAGGACTCTATATGTCTGATTAGATGGCTACTATTGCAAAGTGGGTCGTGAGAGTCACTTACCTGAATTTTTCATTGTGATTGAAGGTATTGACGTATTGTGCTCTCCTTTCCGCCTTTAAAGATTTGGCGTAAATTAGATGTTGAATTTGAAGCTGCCAGAAGTTAGTACGGTTCCAATCTCGAGTCGCTGTCATGTACGAACCACGTCAAGCATGCTAGCTAGATACCATGCTACGTTTTCATTTTCGTAGAAAACAATGATCTTATCATCCTCTTGATATTTAACTAACTTGTCGATCAAGTAAGAAAGCTTTGCGGAGACGGTCGCCGTAATTTTTGTCTGTCCAAGAGGTCCAACAAAACTTTCAGCAGCGAGCGTCCTCGGTTCAATACCGTTAACACCGTGAGAGCGTGCCTTCTTTGGACTATCATCGCCCAGTTTAGTATTACCGGCGAGTGTCTCGGAAGATTTCTCTTTTGACTTGGAATCTTTCTCGGGTGCCGCCGCGTTTAGTAGTTTGATTCGTTCGAGTGTACCTTCTGAGATCAGGTCGCCATTCAAAAGAGAGTTTAGCTTCTCTTCGCTTCCGGCCGCATTGTAGATTAGTTTCTGAAGGGATAATAACATGCTTGCAGAGGTACATATGCCGTTCTCCGCAGATGCACCATCAAGGGACCAGGATTCGCCAGCATTACCAGGAAAGCCCGTGACCGACACGGCCATTTCGTGGAATTGGTTCGTTAGATTTCTTAGCTTATTTGTCATGGCTAAGTTGCCGAATTGGATGGCCTCTTGGAGTAATGCTTCGTCCTCGGGGCTGATAGGAACCTTCCGCTCCACCAAGAATTTCTCGGCGGTTTCCACAGACTTGGCGATTTCATCAGCAGTAAAGAAAGATCCTCCAAAAAAGCTTGCCTGTTTTAAATTCTGTACAATTTGCAGTAGAGCTTTTCTTTGCTTTTGATGGAAAAAATAATCCATGTCTTCGCGCTGCGACTGGACAGAGTTGAATACTATCATCATAGAAAACAAGTTGAGAGACAGCCGGTCCTGATACGAACCGTCAAGAACAATAATTTTCTCATTCACAGACGGTAAAAGGGCGCCAATCTCCGATATACGATGGCGGATAATAAGTGAGTTGAGAGTAGACTCTAAACAATTCCATCGACCCTGGCTTCTGGGGCTATGCTTTGGGAGCATTAGATAGGTGGCCCAGTCGGCCAATGTATCGCCACTTTCAATCATGGTGTTTGCCCAGGGCCGAGCTTTTAAATACAGAGCGGCAATAGCTCCAATTCTCTCGAGATCTTTTTTTTCATCAATCGAAGATTTGTTGTTTTGATTCGGTGTATTATCTGGGGTCGGAGACTGAGGATTCGGGGTGTAGGGGTGTGTTGCGGCAGCCTGGGACTTTTCCACCCCGTATAAGCCATGAGAGGGAGTTCCAGTGACAATCCAGCGGGAAGAGAAATGCATTGAATCCAAACCAATCAAGAGATTGCTTCTGTTGCCCATTTTCGAGTTACCCAGTTTGTGCCCTTCATCTACGATGCATCGTTTGAAATGGATGGAGGAGAAGATGGAGCCGTCAACACCAGCAAATTGTTTGTGAACCATCTCAAATCTTGTTTGGGAAAAGAGGAGGACGTCATACGTCAGAATATCGTCAAGCGATGGAGTTTCATCATTCTTTCCAAGAACCAACACTTTGAGCCCTTCGGTGTGTTTGTGGATCTCCTGTTTCCATTGTGCGACCAAGTTGTTAGGAACGATAACGACAGATGCCGAACTCAGATAGATCTTCTTGGGCGGCACACGACATGGAGTTTTGTTCCGTCCGACGCGACGAGGTTCTGGGGCAGGGAGAAAATAATAACCGCGATTTCTCGAAAGGACATCGTTACAGTGGCTAAATTCATATCCATGCTGTTCTTTCCATGCTTCGAAATGAGACTTCCAGGGAACGGCATGGCGTGTGGCGCAAGAAGCTGCCATATCGGCGAGGGATGCGATTCTTCGTCTGACGGGTGGTTCACCAGCTTTGTAAAAGTCAGGCGGGCTTGTCGGTAAATGCTTCGTCGCAAGCATCAGCGCAAGGCAGATGGCTGTCTTGCCTGCCCCCATTTGTTCTGCCAGAATCCCCCCAGAAACTCCGTCGTAGTATCGTGGCCCCAAAAGAACAACTCCGGTTACGGGATCCATATACCAATGAGAGCCGCTGGTGTCTTTGAGATGCAGCAGTCGAGGGTCAAGAATCTGACCAGGCTGGGTCTCTTTCTGTAGCATCAAAGCCGCTGATCTTCTTTGGTGTGGATACAACTCAGTTTTGAGTCCTGGTACCTGGCTCTCCATGAGATTGTACATTGCATCCTGCGTGTACGGCTCATCGACAGCATTCAAGTCTGGGCAAGGCGAGGGAATGGTATTGAATAGTTGCAAGAGCGAGACATCCTTATCATTGTCGATGGAGCTGGGATCTTCCAGCACTGGGCGACCTGAGTGATCCGGTTCCTTGATAGCTTTCCAAGCGCGTGGTGAATAGTCGAGAGAGCGGAGTACCGACAGCCTTGCTTTCTGTAAGCTTGAATCGGAGCGATCAACCGAGCGGCGCAGGACATCATCTGGAAGCAAGTATACCCTGACGATTCCTAGGTGTTCGCCCAGGTTACTGACACTAAATTCGAGTTTGCACCAGCGAGCATGAAACAGCCTGCCCAATGGTGAAAGCTTTGAAGACTCGAGAAGCAATTCTTGCAGATTGGGATTGATGTACGGCGTATCGGATGGGATGGCATGCCCGCCATTGTTCAAAGTATCATGATGCCGCATGAAACTTCTCCATGTTCGGTTTTCCTGGGATAGCCAATCTTCCTGACTGATATGACTGTCCTGTTGTGAAATTCCAACACATCCGACAGGAATATAAGGAACTCGTTGAACATGCATGATGTCAGTATTGACCGTCATATCAAGTAGAAACCGAAGGCGTGTGACAATGCTAAGTTTCCAACGTTATAAAATCCCCTCCTGAATTCTCGATCATCACATTTCAAAAGGATTCTCTGGTGCTGGGGGGAAAATGTTGGGAGATAAACAGGAAGGAAAGGAGGAGGTTCGGGTTTAAGGTTAATAATCCTTCCTCAGGTGCTGCCTACCGCTAGTGCTAATATAGGGATGCACTGTCAGCAAAGTGCACGCCTGCGTGAATATGTACAGTGCGCAATGCATAGTAGCCACTTACTGTTCACGGCCTTCAGATCCGGCTCACTAATGTGAAATGAGATTAAAGTATGACTACCAATCAATATCATAAATTTTAGACGCACTTTTTATCATCGCTCATCTATTTCCAACGTTCTAGTAAACCGACATGCCATTGCTGAAATAGCCGTTCAGAGGCGGGCAACAAGCTGTTACTTTCCCGGAGCATTTGACGAGCTGCGGTGATAGCAGCCGCTGGGAAGCTGATTTCTTGGACGCCGGAAGTCATAGAATCGACAAGTTTATTTCCTTCTTCTATATCAATATCTTGATAGAGAACCTTTATCGCCGTCCGCCTTCCTTTGCGCATCGTGGAGGAATACACGACATTGGCATTGAGCACCCAGAGGTGGAGAGACTGAGATAATTCCGACTGTGGCCCGTTTGGGGTAGCATCAAGTGTATGAGACGCTACAACGGATTTGGACGAGCCCGATCGTGATATAGTTGCTATTAGAGTGGCTGCAAGGCATTCTGAGCTGCTTGGGGCTTGGCTGGGTGAGCCAGTTTCGCAAGTTACTTGCCACTTGAACAGGGTAATAGATGCTGCCAGGGCATTATATATTCCTATTTCTGCACGGCACGTCTTGCAGGAGATACGTAAAGGCTTCACTGGATCGGTACCATCAATAGCTTCTTTGCTGGTGTCGAAGGAGGCGTCCGAATCAGGGCGAGAAAACTGCTGCTAGTAAGCTGAACCGTCCTACGTGCCGGGAGGCCATTGCAACATAATCACGTCTACGAAGTTTATAGATTTATCTCCATTAATCTCCCGAATCCCACATCTCTGGAAACTGGATGAAAAGTAAGAGACTGCTTTGACAACTCGGGTGCTTAACCCGTTCTCGCTAGAGAAGGGTACGGACACTAGAATTGCCCAGAATTATCTGGGAAAAGCAATGCATTCTTCTTGGGGAATTGTATCGGTGGCCGGGTCACTGGGAGGTGTTTACACACTCGACTAGGCCACCTTCTCTTTCCCCACCTCTAAAAAGCAGAGAGCTTTGGGGGGGGGGCTGGTAAAAACTTACTGACAGTCCATCACAGTCCGACTCAGAGAACATGAAGGATGTGAGGTCCACAAACCCGACTTCAGGCTGGGCGGTGATTGCGCTATTAGCTCCGTACCCGCGCTTGGACAGATTCTCGCCATCATGATGCTCGTGGTCATGAGGCTTATGGCAATGCCAAAACTCCATCATTTCTGCCCAGTTCTCGCTGGGTAAATCTTTCCATGACTTTATGCGGCCTCGTTGGACAAAATTGTAATTGCAGTCTCGGCAGAAGATAGAAGAGCCGACTTTGAGATCCGTAGAGCTCCAAGGCACTGACTGGTTCTCGGCAGAGAATCTTGTGAGTTGCGTCTCAGTGGCCAGCACTGGTAGCCTCCAGGCCAGGTCCTGCGAGGAATTCTCTGGAATGGGGATTGTAGATCGTACTAGGACAGTTGCTGGAAGGTCTAGTGATCTTACTTCGCCCTGGTGCTGAATCTGAATGCGACGGCCGTCATCGAGAATCTCGGCCTTGGTGGTCGCATCCGATGGCGACAACAGCGTGGCTCTAACTGACACTTGTCTGATATTCGAGAGCAGCTCGGCATATATGGAGCAAGCAGCGGTATCTGATTGCGCCATGGCTAGCCCAGCATCTTCCTGCGAACTGGAGTTCTTGCTTGCGTTGTGAGTTGGCAGAATGACTGGTCGTGGTTCAAGGCTGAGGCTTGACGCTGTCGAGGCTGAGGCTAAGCATTTTCACGCCTGTGGCTTGAAAGACGCGACGCGTGACTTGTTGCGTCACTGGCAGCTGCGGAAGGACAAGCTCCACCATGATGCCATCCCCACAAATGTTAGCTGCGCGGAACGATTCCACGGGATCCATGTCACTTTGCTGTATTCTTCGCCCCAACACAACAATTGATGAGTTCGTCGCCCTGCTAAAGAGCTCGGTGAATTGATTCTTCTCCCTCTTCTCAAAGCACGGCCGAACAATGTCAGGTATCCTCTCGTATATTCCAGGTGCGAGCCTGCTCGTGGGCCGATCCAAGTCTCAGGCCATTGACTTGCCATCCGTGGAAATCCATCACATTGAAACATATGCCGATAGGCGGGCTCGGTGTCTTAAGCACTTACTGAAGGCGAATCATGCCAACTACGCCATACTTTGGAACGATCTCCGGTTTGACAATCACAATGTCCACATCCTCAGCTCGGCGTACCTGCTTGGAGCCAATGAAAAGCAGCTGCATGACATTTACAATGACGAGATCAAAGACCTGGTGCCTTGGGAGCCGTCGCCTTCCGAGCTGATTGATGAGGACTGGAGGGACTTTCTGGGGGATAAAGAGTATCAGAGGGCGTTTGTGGATTATTATGAGGATAAGCTTGCCATGGAGTTTGCCTACGACTGGAAACAGGAATTGCAGCATTTTCTGTTTAGTGGCGAAGAGCCGCTGTTCCATGGCTTGATAGGCGGCCGTAGGAATTCCTCTAAGTACTATACTCGTTCTACTGTCCACATGCTAATACTCGATAGTTGGTCATCCGCTCATTCATCTGGGCTATGCATATGAAGTGGACAGCAGAGAGGTCGCCATGGAGGCGCTTGCTCTCACCTCTGTCCAGTACAACTTTTTCCACAAGTATCTCGACAATGGCTCATATACGAAGCCATCCCCGCTGAAATCGCGGTCGCCATTGGATCTCCTGGCCCAGATGTCTAAGGATAGTCGATTTGATAAAGTGCCAGAAGATCTCCCGCTTAATGACTTGGAAGCACTTCTCGATAAGAATGAGTCGCTCCTCCTGGAGTACTGGAACGGATGGGATCTTGACGATGACCCCACGAAACAATTTGAACTGTCCCAAGAGGCAGCTGTTGCATTGCTCGTGGCCACTGTCCAGCCAGGAACCCACGCATATGACTTCTACTTCGTGCACTTGCTAACCACTAGCCACGCTGTCCGGATTCTTCTCCCATTTATCCCCCCCAAACACCACGTTACTCTGGTTAGAGAATGGTGGCTATTCGTGTTGGCCGTTTTCATCATCAAGGGCCGGCCATTGCCAGATCCTGATAGTGTTGAGAGTGACCTCAAGGGCAAGAACTGGAAATATGTAGAAGACAAAGCATTGAATTCGCCATGGTCGAAGGATGCACACTTTGTCAAAGGTATGGCTACGCTCCATGGGGTTATAGAGAGCAGTGAATGGATGCTAACCTAGATACCTACAGCGATACGAGCCATAAGAGAAGCTTCTCGGACATGGGGCGATGTTCACGAGCGCTATCTTCGAGCTGCAGTGACTTTTGTGGACAACTTTTACGGTTGGGTTTATTAGTCTGGGCACGGCACGATGGTTGGTTGAGTGATTGGATACGAATACTAAAATTGGGAAAATGGGGCATGGCGTAATGAGTGAGCTGTGAATAGTGTAAATGGGTTAAGGCATGAACTTTGAATAATGAAACAAAATTGACTCTCTTCTTTTTCATATTCACACACGATCTATGCTCTGGTGATGTGTAGTGTTGATGCCTGTGTCGAGCTCCTTCAGCTTGAGCTATCACGGCAGCGACTGCCTAATGCTAAACAGTGCTAATTTATCAGCACTAATATTTTGCACTGTACGCGGACAACTTGTTTAGCTAGGCATCCCAAGATTGCTTTCTCTTCTCTTCAGATATCAGGCCCATGCTGCACTCTGAATACCTTATCAACCCCTCCTATCGCTGCTGCTAGGTTGATTCCTGACTCGTATTCGGCCTCATACTCCCGACTTGCGTGGAATCTTCACAGCCCGGATGATTCAGTCGCGTTAATGGCACCGCCTGCGAAGCGTCGCCGGCGGAATACCGTTGAGGCGTCCGACGAGGAAGACGAGCAACCAAAGGCCAATACCTTGACTAATTTCCTTCTATCTTCGCCAAACTCACCAGCAAAGCTACGAGCGCCCACTTCGTCTCCGAGTCCCGTGAAGAAAAGGACGGCCAATGGCCAATCTTCTAGCAACGGCAGCCCTCTTCGGCCGTCGCGATCGCTAAAGAATGGCTCGAGCTTTAGCCCCAAGAAGACCAGGACTGCGACCAAGGTTGACGACAAGGGAAAGACGGCAGACTTGAAGACGCTCTTCTCCAAGCAGGCACAGAAAGTGGCAAGGCCAGGCTTAGGAACCGACAGAACGACGGAACCGATAGACGATCTGATTACCGATCCTATTTCCGATGACGACGAAATATCAGAGCTCAAAGCTAGCTCCTCGAGCGTGGTTGGACAACATGTGAGGAAACGATTGAAAGGGGCCACCGGCGCCGCCCAATCTACGCCCAGTGGCTCGCTGAGCATGAGCCAAAGATTCCTTAAGCCTAGTCGACCTGCGTCTACAGATACATTGAACGATGATTTACGACCTTGGTCGGAACGATTCGGCCCGCGGAATCTAGACGAACTTGCTGTACACAAGAAAAAGGTGTCCGACGTTAGGAAGTGGATTGAAGATGTCATGGGAGGACGAATGAGACAGCGGTTGCTGATATTGAAAGGCGCTGCCGGCACTGGGAAGACCACGACAGTTCGCCTCTTGGCAAACGACATGGGATCTGAGATTTTGGAGTGGAAGAATCCTGCGGGAAACTCAACAACTGGGTTTGTGTCGGCATCCGCGCAGTTTGAGGATTTCCTCGGGCGAGGAGGCAAGTTTGGGGCTTTAGACTTGGAAGAACCCGAGCCATCGTCCACGCCGGCGAGCTCAAACAATGCCTCACAATCCCCCAATAGCAACGGGAAGAAGATGATTCTTATTGAAGAATTTCCAAACACATTTTCTCGGAGCTCGACTGCGCTTTCTTCCTTTCGGCGCACCATCCTCCAGTATCTGGCAACACAAACGCCATCCCTACATGCCTTTGGACAGCAGAGACGAGTGGAGCCAATTACGCCAGTTATTATCATCATTTCGGAGACTCTGCTGACGACGACATCGGCTTCAGCGGATAGCCTGACTGCCCATCGCCTGCTCGGACCCGAGATTCTGCGCCACCCTGGGGTTGGCCTGATCGAGTTCAACGCGATAGCTCCTTCGTTACTAGCAAAGGCCCTGGAGCTTGTTGTACAAAAAGAGTCACGAAAGTCGGGCCGCAGACGAACTCCAGGCCCACTCGTTCTTAAGCGGCTCGGCGAAATTGGAGACATCCGTAGCGCTATATCATCGCTCGAGTTTCTCTGCTTAAAAGGAGACCAAGATGCCGACTGGGGATCCAAGGTAACATTCACGAAACAGAAGAAGGGAGTAAAAGATGGCATCGCCCTCACACGTGGTGAAGAAGAGAGTCTTGAACAAATATCTCAGCGAGAAGCCAGCTTGGGCATCTTCCATGCTGTCGGCAAGGTGGTCTATAATAAGCGGGACGATATGCCATCCAACGACCCTGCAGAAAAGCTGCCGAGCTATCTGTCGCAGTATTCACACCCAAAGGCATCACTGGTGTCTGTTGATTCATTGATTGATGAGACGGGCACTGATACACATACATTCATCTCGGCTCTTCATGAGAACTACGTGCTATCTTGCGAAGGCACAGATCCGATGGATCTTTCGACTCCCATGGACTACGTCAACGAATGTATCGAGTATCTTTCATTGGCCGACTTGCTCAGCCCTTCCCGAGACGTCTTTTTTGGTGGACGTGGCGGGTTCAGTGGAAACTTTGGAGATTCGGCAAGCCATGTTCTTCGCCAGGATGAGATTACGTTTCAGGTTGCAGTGCGCGGCATGCTCTTCTCCCTACCTAATCCCGTTAAAAGAAAGACGTGGACTATGCAAAAGGGCAGTGATGCGTTCAAGATGTTTTACCCCACCAGTCTCAAGCTTTGGCGAACAAAGGAAGAGATTGAGGGCCTCATCGATGTTTGGTCTGGGAAAGTCCTCAAGGGCGAGGCTAATCTTCCGTCGAGAAATATCATGGACGGAGCGAGCATATTCCGCCGTAATCAGACCTCGGGAATCTCGAACCAGAAGCAAGCGGGCACGGCACCCGTGTCCAAGGACGCCAATCCGGAGGAAGAAGAGCGCGACAGCCCTCCGATACCTACACTCGGCAGCACGGCTCGTCATGAATTACTTCTTGACCGGCTCCCGTACATGGCGCAGATTGCCCGTAGCCGCAAGACGGGGGGACGGCAGCGAGACCTCGAAAAGATTGTTTCGTTTTCTGGCGTCAACGTGGCGCCGGACGATGAGTCGGATGCTGATGAAGAGGTCGCCATGGGGGAGACGTGGGCGACAGACAAGCCGTCCGAAGAGGCCACTCCGCGGAAGAAGAGGATGGGCATAAAGACGGGCACAGTTACGGGCTTGCTGGAGCAGAAACTGGTTCTGAGTGACGACGATATTGAGGATTAAAGATGGATGGGAAGGCGTTTTTGATGCTTGCTGGGATGAACAAGGGAAACAATACATATGAGTGGACGGACGAATGGATTCATGGGATTTGTGTTTTTTAAATCTGCGTTTGACAGACCGGAGCACGTGTGTACAATAAGCGATGTGCATAGGGAAGACGTGGGTTGATGGACTGCCGAGTAGATGAGGCGTATGATAAAGGGCAGCTTGTGTCTAGTGGGAGTTGACTATGGCATGCATCCCCTAATGAAGGAAGCATCTCGAGATTATATACAAGGGGCGTCACGTTAGAGACTGAAATGGTAGCTATGAAGCTAGCACATTTATAACAAACATCTTGCTCTTTTACACAGCGTAGTCTAAATGCTAGCCTGCGAGGAAAGGATTTAGAAAAGAAGAGTAGAAAAAAACAAAAATTGAAAAGAAAAGGATAGACTTGAAGTCCCCTGCAGGTGATTTATCGTTGTATCATATCATTGCCATATAAAAACCATCCCAGACGCCTTTACATGTCTCCCCCGTGAACGCCGGTGCCGGTTTTGCATCGCTCCCATCAACACTTTCCCCTGGATAAATCTCAAGCCACAAGATTCGCTGCGACAAACGACTATATAGATGGTTGGAAGGTTAGACAAAAAGAGCATAAACAAGGGGGGACGGGGTGGGGGGAGACGTTACGGGAAACTCCTTTTGCAGAGAATTGATGACATTTTCCACCTCTTCGGCCAGACTCTCGACGTTGGCGTCCCACCTGCGCATCTCCTTGTTTGCGACCACCTCGGCACGGCCGCTGCCCTTCTCGCCAGAAGCCTCGCCGCCCTCGAACCGGACTATTCCCTCGAGCTGGTCCATGCGACCGACCAACCGGCCCTGCTCAATCATGCGTGCAGTCGTCTCCTCGGCCTTGTCGGCGTCTAAGCCAAGCAGCGCTCCCAGGGCACCAAACTGGATGTTGTTGTACAGCCTCGACACGCCGAGCAGGTTGTGCTCCACGACGGCCTTTGCGAGAACGGTTGATCCGTCGGCGGTGGTAGCCAGCTGATGCGGCTGCAGGCCCTCTGCAAACTTGTCCACCTCGGCGGGCGACAGCAGGCGGTCCAAGAACATCTTTTCCAGGATGCCAAACTCGTCGAGCTGCGCCGACCTCTCGTCCTTGTACAATCTGCCCAGGATGCGGCTCCTCATGGGTCCGGCGGGGGCCAGGATGGCGCACTTGACGGCCATGCTCAGCGTGTGAAGGCGCTCCTCCTCGGCGACGGTGGGGAAGAAGCTGATCTCGTGGTACCGCTGGGCGGCGAAGAGGAAGTCCCGCTTCGCGTCCTGGATGCGGGCCTGCGAGAGGCGGAAGTGCAGGTTGAGGTCCGGGTCCGAGACGGTGTGCATGATGTTCTTGAGCTTGTTGATGTACATGTCGGCGGCGGTATCGTCGCCAACCTCGAGGTAGTTCCGAACGATGCGAACCCACACGCGGGCCTTGTCAGCGTCTGAGACCTTGCGCTGGGAGCTATCCAGCGGAATCTCAGCAAGTGCCTTTGCGGCATCGAGGAAGTCTTCGTTGTTCTCGTGAGCCGTGGCCACCAGCTCGTAGATGGTGGCGGCCGCGTCGAAGGACGACGGCAGGGCGGCCAGCCTGTTAAGTGTGCGGTTGCCGACCTCGATCCACAGGCTCTCCTTTTCGATGCTCTTGAGAGTGGCAACGAAGGTGGTTAGGAAAGACCGCGCGGCCACGAGGCCGAGGCTCTGGCTGAAGAAGGAGTCGAAGATGGCATCGAGATCGGCCGCGGTGGTTGGCGAGGCGAGAGTCTGGATGTCGGCGAGGATGGTGTCGTAGAGAACGCCTTGTTCGCCCGCCTCTACTTCTGCGGCGGCGAGGGCGGCGGCGAGCTTTGGATTGGGTGCCATGGCGGGATGGAGATGATGGTTGAAGATGCGTGAAGATGGGAGTTGAAAGAGATGCGTGATGTTGCCTGAAGATGAATTGCAGCTGGTTTTGGCGGGGCAGCGCCGAGCTATAGCGGGGTAGCTGCCGGAAGACTGCTAAAACACAAGTACCTAGGTAGTAGTGCTATATTGCATTATGCACCGCCGTATTATTGGGCCATCAACCCATAACATTCCGTCAACCAGCTTGCACCGTGAAAAAGAAACAGGAGCTCTTCACAAATGATTGATTGGGATTCATTCAATTGTATATATATAATGCAAAGAATCCCGAGACCTGGACCAACACCTGCCCTATGCTCTCTCACGCCATGTATTTGTTGCCGCTATAACACTCTCGAGACATCCAGATTGTAAAAAAAAAGCCCTCCAATAAAACACTATGAAAACAAATGGCAGTACACATCAACGCCGACAGTATACCTGTTCAAATCCAAGAAGAAGAGCGCGCTCTAAACAAGACCCCTTTCACATGCTCTATTTGTTATGCCAGACCAACGTCCTCAGCGAGTCCCAGCTGTCGCAGTCCTTGTAGATGTAAGTCATGCTGTGCCTCAGACTCGTCTGCAGATCCTCCGGGTGGTGCTTGAACAGCAGCATCACCATGCCCCACGACAGCGACGCAAACGCGGGCCAGGCGTAGTGGGTGATTTGCGAGTGCAGCGGCTCGCTCGACACGACGGGCAGGCCGTGGCCGGGCTTGATGGCGATGCGCGCCAGGGCCAGGGCGACGCGGGCGAAGATGTAGATGACAATCTGCTGGTTGATGGACGAGATCTTGCCATAGCGCTTGGAGCGCTGGCCAAAGACGAAGTAGCCGCCGATGAGGCCGGCGAAGAAGGAGTCGAAGGGGCCTGTTTGCAGCAATGTGTGAGTGAAGGGATTGGTAAGTTGATAATCATATGGAGAGGGCGATGGGAAGAGGACGTATGGGGGAAGAGAGAGAAACTGATCATACCCTCCTTGCCTGGCGTGGAGCCGTAGCGTTTCAACGCCAACATGGTAATCTTGTATATGGAGGCAAACTTGGCCAGGTTCGTGGCATGCTTCCTCGTCGCCCGAAAGACCAGTGCCGACTTTTCTCGGAACCTATCATCCAAACTCGAGTCAATACCTGATATCCATATATGCGTGCGTCTGTATAGATTCGCCATCGCCATCGCCATCGCCAATCGCCGTCGGGGGTCGGTGTCGTCAACAAGGGAATACGTACGTTCCGGACCGGAAGAGAAAGATCATCCTGTCGCATCACACACATTAGCACAATCCCATCCCGAATCCCATCCCGTGCACCATTCGCAACTTACACCAGCGCGTGCGGAAAGCGCACTTTTGTCCCGTAGACTGCGCCGTTGCGCGCCGTCTTGAGCAGCGACAAGACGTCATGGTATGCCGGGTCGACGACGATGCCCTCCAAAAACGCCTATTGCAAAAGAGTAAGCCAGCCGTCTTGACGTCTTGGTTTCTTCTATTTCCCTTTCTCTCAATCGGAGGGGGGAAACCCCCCAAGGGGAGTGAATCGCATACCTTCCACTCTTCCAACATCCACGAGGCAGCCATGGTGCCTCTGCTAGCGACGCCCGTGTCAATGTACCGAACACGGACACTAGAAAGGGAGCGCGAGAATCTCCGCAGGCCGCGCGCAAAAGAAGGAAGAAAAGAAGACCCGAAAAATAAAAAGAGAAAGAAGAAGATGTTCAATTTTGTTCGAATGGTTGTGCAAAGTGAGATTGAGGGTTCGGGAGGAAGAGGAAGAGAGAGAGAGTTTGAATGTTTCGTATGTAGAAAGGAAAAAAGGGTTTCGGTTTAGTTCAGATCGGCTGCTGATGACTTGAGCCTCGGTCGGGATTTGGCGCGATAAGAAAATATGGGGAAGCCGATTATGAACCCCGGACGGAGCAGCAGCGTCAAATGCGTCACTATTTGGGGGAAGGGTGGAGCGGAACGAAGTCCCCTAGAGCTGTCCGCTGTGAGTCCGCTGGAAGATGGGAAATCTCCGCCTGTAGCTCAGCAAGCTTTAGCTCCTGGTAGACTCAGATGCCGGATCATTTGGAGGGATTGATGCGTTGACGGGACGCCACCTCCAGGTCTTTTACCCCACGCTTTTGCCTTTCATTTCACATGTGATTCCCTCTCCTCGTGAACGCATCGAAATATCCAACCTCAACACCACCTCTCCCACGGCTCCCGCCACTTGACCCCCAAAATCTCAAATATCCTCTTCTCGTCCCTACTCTCCACCAGCTCCCCCGCCGTAATCTTGGCTCGGTTCGGCCCCCTCAGCACGTCTCTGTACAGTCCCCGCTGGTTCAGCCGCATGCCCTTCTTGGAGGCCAAGAGCCGCATGCTGCGGTTGAAGATGTCGTTGCCGGTAAAGTAAATCAGCGCCGCGCCCAGCTCCGCCTCGGGGACCAGCAGGAAATCGATTCTGCGCCAGGTCGGCCGGTATCCGCCGTCCGTGTCGTTGAGGCCCTTGATCTCGGGTAGCACGCAGCAGCCGTGCCATTTGCTGCCGTCGCCACCTGCTCGAGACGATGCCAGACGAGCTACCAGGAACTTGTCTCTCTCCAGTTGGTCCACCAGGCTGTTCAGAAAGGACTTGAGGTCTGCCACAGACTCAGTCCCTGGCTTCGTCACAATAAAGTCAATGTCGTGAGAGCTCTCCGCGCCTCGGCGGTAGCTGCCCCCCATAATGAGCTGCGCTGCCGAATCGATCCGGGCCGCCGCCTTCTTGACAACCTCGCCCAGCGCAGTCACCTCCTTGCGCGGTATCCTAGTGTTCAAGTCATCGTAATGCTCCATGCCAATCAGCTGACTAGGCGTCAGCTTCACATTCTGCTTTACATCCTCGAGTGTTCTCCAGCCCTGCGCAATCCACTGCTCAGCTATCTTGTTCCCCACGCCGTAAATCTTTAAAAATGTCTGCAAGGCGTGGTCTGTAGGGTCTTCTTCTGCACATTCAAGCCTCTGTAGCTTATCTGTCGTAACAATCTCCTCAATCTTTTGCGCCAGTCGGCGGCCGATGGTAGGGAGTCGATATGCGTCTTCTTCGGTGGTAATCTTGACGCTCTGCTGTTTCAAGATGCTAATGGCCTTTCGGTAGGCAATGGTCCGCCAATGGTCATTGACCCTTTCGTAGTAGCTGTTCATCTTTTGTAATATCTCAATAGTGCGTGCGTTTGGATTATCTTGGTTGGCATCTTTCCTCCCAGCTCTATTGCAAGCGAATCGGTCTTCGAACGCTATTGCTTTGCTGGTTGGTCGAGTCCTCCTGGATGACCTCCTCGTCCGCTGTGATTCGGTCTCTGATTCAGAACGATGATTGCGATCCAATGGAGCTTCCGCTTCGTTACTCGTAGACTGTACATCTTCCTCCTCGTCAAGATCCAGCGGCAAGTCCTTAAACTCTTGCATCATTGAGATGTAGTTTGACAACTCGTCTTGTAATAATGGGATACTGCCTTTGCCACTCTCCTTCATCAAATTAGGGTTCTCCATCCCCGTATCCCCGTTCGATGTGTCCTTCTTGGGCTCGCCAGCATCTTCCAAATCAAGCACCACAGCTTGAGAACCTACGGCCATCGCTCCAGTTCTGCTCCTTGTCACACGACTGCCTAGTGACGATTCCTCGCTCTGCGAAGGCGTCCCTTTCGGCGGAACATAGTCCCACTTGGATTTGTTATGGTGCTGCGGTTTCAGCGGTAGCGAGCTAACTGTCGGTTTTGACCTCGGTTTCTCCTGGGCTCCGGAATCAGCAGTAGGAAGGGGAACCTCGGGCTCTTTTTCCTCTTCATCCACCTCTGGCTGGCCATTTACAAGATACTTGCGCTGGCTAGCATCCACAATGGCACGAAACTGTATGCAGTCAAGAGGGTAGTCCTCCGTAACCACCTTTGGCGGTGCTCGACTCCCAAACCCATCCTTTGGCCACATCTTCTCAACATCCTTGTACTCAAGCTTCTTCTCCACCACGACGTGGGTAGCCGTCATCAGGTCTCTTGTCCAAGTAGCTCCAAACTCCTTTGCTCTGTTGATCCGCAACCTCCTCGCTGGGGCAATGTCATTGTCCGGGATGTAAAAGAACGACAAGCCCTTGAATATCTGCTCAGCCTCGGGACGCACATTCGGTCCCGAAACACGCCCTCTCTTGTTACCACGTGCCGCCTTTGTCGTCATCCCAGCCTTGACATTAACAGACGGCGATGATGACTCCTCAGAGGCACTATCCAACGGTCTCTTCAACGACGCCGACGTCCGGGGCAGTGCGGGACCATCTTCAATCACAATCACCTCTTTGCCTCTCTTTTCTGAATCCACAGAAGGCGTCTCTTGGACAACATCCGCCACACCATCCAGCAGCGCGCCAAGCCGCCCCTTTGGCCTCGGCTTCCCCGGTCCAGTCCCCTTGATGACTTTTCCAGACTCGGGTCGAGGCGCGGCGATGACTTTCCGGGGCGTAAGATGCTGCAGCCGCCTTGACTTTACAGGCGGAGGTTGGTCTTGTTGCTTCTGAGGTTGTTGGTCCTGCTGTGTTCTTTGTCCATGTCCTTGTGTTTGGTCCTGCTGATCGAGGGGCATGTAAGCTGGGCGCGGGCTGAAAGAAGCCCCTGTGAAGCTCTCTCTGTCTCTCCTCGCGCGCATCGAAAGCGTCATCATCGCGCATCCCATCATTTACGAAGCAAAAGCTTGAGAGCTGATTGAAATAAGCCGTCTTGGATTCCATATTGTCCATTTTGGAAGCGAATTAACAGGTGGATGGCCTTGTACTTGTGCTGGTGCTGATGCGTTTACACGCCAACAAAGAGCGTGAAAGGGGAATGGGGCGTCTGCGAGTCGCATGCGCCTTGGACCATGAGTTTTGCAGAGGATAGCGGTTATTATTAGAGAAGTAGGTCAAAGATTCTAGGTTCAAACGTTTGGCAACGATTTCTTGATTGTTGCATGCATAGTTGATTCCTTCACATGGTGTTGACGTTTTGGCAAGGTTGATCGTGCACGGAGTCAAGTTGGATGGAAGCCGAGCCCTTTTGTAGAGCTGCTGACTGTGCCACTTACAGTGGACTGCTTCCCTAGGCAACAGCGCCTAAAACACTTGTTCAATGAGCACACTCCACGCATATGCTCTTCAACTTGAGTGTCATTGAATCAATCCAATTCATAATATTCGCTATTATTCGCCACCATGCTCGCTGCCTAGCTAATATATACCCAAAAAAAGCCATCACCCTCGCTAGTAACCTTAACGAACACCAATCCAGCTCAAAAAGTTGCGCCAAATAGCATCGCCAGCCATCTCCCACAACCACATCACCATCTCGTACACCACGAGCACGTAAAACACCGACAACAGCCAAAAAATCACCCAAAATCTTTCCACCACCATGGAGAAAGACCTCAGCCGAGTCAAGTCCGTAATCAGCGTCAAGTAGTGCTGGTAGTCATATCTCTTGAGATACAAGTAGTAGGCCTAGCACACACGGAGGTCAGCCTCGTCTCAACAAACAAGATCAAGCTTCGTTTCGCACCGTGTCTGCCAGATCTGCAATGGGCGCCAGGAGAAACAGCAAGGCCAAGACCTCGTGCGGCCTCGTCACGCCTTCAAACCAAAACTTGATGACATCAAATGGCTCCCGTGTATAGACAAACGCTGCCGCTTCCACCACCATGGCCAACGCCCCAATGGATGCCGTTGAAACCAGCACGGTCTGCATCACCATCTCCGGCACCGCATTCGAAAAGAGCATCATGTCGTGCCTCAGCTGCTATTCTCCCAAACTCGTTCAGAATCAAAACAATCAACGAGTAAAAAAGAAAAAAAAAACTCAACGTAGCGCCAAACCGGATCAAGCGTCCCCAGATCACATATACGTCCCCAACACCCTCACGAGCTTCCCCCTAACCCCCTCCTTCCCCTTCCTCAATACCGCTCACCCATAACGCTGCATCACCCACAATCAAGCACATGAGCGCCGTGCCAAGTTCAAAAAGCCAGTCCCTCTTCTCCAAGATCGCTCTGCCAACGGCCCGAGGAATCCGTCTCCAGCCCGGCCGATCCCGCCGCCGATCCCGCCGCCGCGGCCGCCCGTATTCAAGGAGAGGGGGCCGTGTCCTCAATTCGACGATGAAGAGGCATAGCCAGACGCCGTAGCAGGAGATTGCGTGCTTAAAGATGCCCTGCACCTCGTCGTCGGCTTCGAAATGCTCTTTGAGCACAGGGCGGAGCGGCTGCGCTAGGACGGAGAGGAGGGAGAGTGCCCAAAAGACAAAGTGAGCTTCTGCTGATAACATGATTGAAACCCTTTTTTTCAAGGGGGTGATAACCGATAGAATACTTGGAAAAAAGATGGACTGTAGTTTGAATAAGCGATAGTTGTTGAATGAGATGAGGAAAAGAAGAGGATAGAAGAGAGGGAGGGAGAGAGAGTTCACCAAGTTGAATGCCACATGTAAGTCACCCTGTGATGGCAGGAGACAACACGAATGTTGAGACTTTGTAGCATCACACGCACTTTCTTTTCGAATAATCACATTGCAATCTACTATTCCTGCAAAACTAACTTCTATATACAAGTACACAATTCAATCCGTCGCCCCTCCCCTCTGCATGCCCGCCAAAGCAGTAGTAAAACAAATATTAGGAAGAAGCATTTCTAGATAGTATGCGAAGATAAGATCCCCTCCATGCAGTGTCTCCAACGGTGTATGTTGTAATGCAAGACAGTTTCAAGCTTCTTTTCGAGCCGCAGTGCCCAAAATCCAGAGTGGTTGCGTTGTATATAAAACATGTGTAAAGCTGGTTTCTTTTTCGGGAGGCTGTTCCCAAGTGTCCCACGCAAAATAGAAAAAAAAAAAAAAAAAAAACTCCAAACTCCCATATAGCTTCTTGAAGCGCCAGTAATTTTGCTCGAGTCTTGTTCAAAAGATGAGAAAGAAAATTCCAAATTCACACAACCGCCGATTCTATTAGGCGTCAGAATAATGCCGTCATCATGCAGATGCAAAGCAAAGCAAACTCCAATCGCTGAATGCTGTTTGACCTATTCCATATATTCCACCTCTTTGAATTAGTATTACGGTAATGGCGCTGGGCGACCTTGGCATGGCTCGTTTGTCAAAATCACGCCTCTCAGCTTCGAGCAGAAAAGAATCCGCCAAAGCCGGCCTTGGACTGCTCCTTCTTCAGCAGCTCTGCAAGTCGCCTAGTCTCCCGAACTGCGGCCTCACGGTCCTCCTGGAGGTTGAGGACTTCCACTTGAGCCATGTTCATCTTAGCCACGACCTCTTGCATCTCGTCCTCGGCTTCGGCAAGGGCCTTTTCCAGCTCAAGGACACGCGCCCGAAGCGTCTTCATGTCAGCCTCTTCCTCGAGGCTCTTGGCGGCGATGGGTTTGGTGCTCAGCAGCGGCTTGGGGCCAGACTTGTGCGCGGAGCCGTCAGAGGGGTCGGCCTGAAGGCGACGCAGCTGCTCATTGTGCGCCTCACGCAGTCTGGCAATCTCCTCTTCGTGGCGGACGACGCGGTCCTCTGATGCAGTCTGGGCGGCGACGACCTGGTCTTCCAGAACACGAAGACGCTCCTGGAGCTCCGAAATGCGCTGCGAGTTGGTCTTGCGATCAGCCTCTCCCCTGGCGACGGCAGCTTCCAGACGCTCCCGAAGCTCGGAGTTGGTATCTAGCTGCTGTCGAACCTGAGCTGTAAGCTGCTCGATGAGCTCGGCAGACTCTTTGAGCTGTTCTGCCAGAGAGTTGTCGGCCACAACTGATTCGGCATCACTTGCCGCGAGGATATTGATCTGAATCCTTTGCTGGTCAATCTCTCTCCTGGCTGCGTCACGCTCCAAGACTGCGGCGGAGAGTGAACGCTCCAGGCGCTCCATGGCCTCCCTAGTCTCCTCGTCGGAGCTAGAGTCCGCTTCCAGCTGGCGGATGCGGTCCAGAGACTCGGCGTATGAAGCCTGTAGCTCTGCGTACGCATTTCGGAGAGACTCGGAGGTAACGGGCTCGCGTGAAAAGTCGTCGCTGGAGCTGCTCTGGCGAGCAAGGGAGGGCGGAATTAGAATATCGTTCTCCTCGAGGAGACCACGAAGAGACTGAATCTCTTCCTCGGCTCGGTCAAGATCAATCTTCAGGCCGCCAAGGCCCTTTTCAACCTGCCACTTCTGCTCGAGGGCGTCTTCAGCGCGTCGTCGCAGGAGATTGATTTCCGTCCGCAGCTTGGACATGTCCTTTTCGAAGCCAGCTTTTCTTGGCGATACGTTTGTGAGCCGCTGGCGCTCATTCTCCAACATGCGAATCTTCTTCTGGTACTCCCGGTTTTGGAATTCGTGTCGCTCCAGGAGACTCTTGAGAGCGCCGTGAAGAGCGTCGCGCTGCTCTTCCACGTCTTTCAACCGCTCGAGCAAAGTATCTCGAGACTCTCCCTGCGTAGCAGCCTTGAAGCTATCGGATCTCTTGAGGCCAACTCCGGGGGGTGCCCGGTTTCGGGGGTTTGCAACCGAATTCGAGCGCCCAAGGCCCACCGAGTTCGACCTAGACAAGCCCCCCAGGCCGGAGAGGCCTGACAGGCCAATCACCGACATTCGCTTGGTGGGCAAGTCTTCCAGGCCGCCAGCCATGGAGTTGCGCAGTGAGCTGTTCTCGCGCTTCAGGGTGTGAAGCTCCTGCTGCATCCTGGAGGACTCATAAGTCAAATTAGCGTACTCGGCCGCCTCTGTCTCCAGGCCTTCGACTCGCGCCTTGAGCTCCGGAACGACCTCATCACGGAGATTATCTCGCTCATCGGAGGCTTCTTGCAGCTGGCCCTTGAGGACAGATAGAATGTCTTCAAAGTTGGCCTTGGATTGGCGCTCTTCTGACAGTTTCCGCCTCAGTTCCTCGCATGTATTCTCCAGTTCCTTGATGCGCTCGCTGGCATCGATGTTGTTGATTTCGACCACGTCCACTTCAGAAGCTCTCTCTTGCAGCTGCCTAATCTTCTGATCGAGATCCTTTCGCTTTTCCCTCTCTTCTTGTAATTTGGATGTCAGTTCAAGGCGAAGGGCAGCCTTCTCCTGCTCCGACCTCCTCTGAACCTTTTCGATTTCGTCTCGGCCCAATTCGAACTCGCCGAGCTTGGCTGTGCTTTGGCCAGAGTCGGAAAAGTAGTCGCTTGTTCTCTTGCTGCCGGTTGGCTGGGGGCCGCTGGCGATTTGCTCCTGGAGCCTGTCAGCCAGGTCTTCCAGGTCGATCTCGCGGCGGATAGATGCGGCCAGCTCGGAGCTGATGGCCTTCAGCTCTTCTTCCATCTCGTCGACCAAGACTGTATTTTGGGAAATGTGTGGTGAGTGCGTGGAGAAGAACGATTCACGTTGTTGGGCGAGAGTCGTTGCTGCATTGGGCTTTGTGTGCCTGGATGATACACTGTTCGTCGATCGTCGATTGTCATTGGCCGAGCCTTTAGCGGTCGGTGACAAAGGAGACGGGGAGGGGAGGGACGAGAAATCCGTGACCGAAGGTGAAGGATTTCCCCAACCAAAAATGGACGCCAGTGGAGAGGTTGCGCCTGGTGACCGCGGCAACGGTTTGTTCAGCTTGGGCGACCCGTCTATTGCTGCAGACTGTGGCGAGTCGTCTATGTATGAATCCGGCCCTTCACCTGTCCTGGCGGAGGGGTCGACTTTTTCTAGCCGTAGATGCGGAGGTGCGTGCTTGATTGGTGCTAACATGGGGGGAGAGGAAGGAGGATTTGAGTTGTCGTCGTCGTAAATGGACTCGACGTCGGAGGTGGCGTCCGTGATGTGGTTGTGCGCTTTGACAGAAGCACCGTCAGGCGTGCCGCCGGGTGTCAGATCTGGGAGCAAATCGTCGTACACGGACAGGACATCAGAGAGCTCCGAGTCAGCTGTTTCAGCGGAAGAAGGCCCACCGTGGGTGGAATTGTTTCCCGAGGCAGTAACTGTTTCGTCGTCGCTTGGCGCCGGCGCTGTTCTGGATTGGGAGTCTCTGAAGGGGGGATTCGAGTTAGATTCTGCACTCTTTACTTTGACAATGGCACGATGGCACGATGTGTCTGCTTCTATTCTAGACAGGGGTGTGTGTAATAGAAAAACAAGAGACAGAAGGAAGAGAAGAGGGAGGTGAGGTGAGGTGTGTGTGAAGGTGTGTGTGTATGTGTGTGTAAGAGAGGGAGAGAGAAGGAGAGGAGAGATACTCACTGTTGAGGAGCTTGCACCGGGGCCTTGACAGAGGCAGGGTACTCGTAGAAGGTGGGACTGTCGACGGATGGCGACCGCGCGAATCGGTGATCGGGCTTGGGCAGGTCGATGGTGGTGGTGTGAACCCGAGGCGAGCCCTGGGCAAGATACTGCGTGACAAGCGAGGACGACGCCGTGATGCTGGACACGGGCTTCCGCTTGATGGGACCGGAGAAGCGAAAGGGAAGAGAGGAGGCGACTACCGGAGAGATGACGGCGGGAGCAGAAGTATCTACGTAGTCGAGCGTCTGGGAACGACTGTGACTGGCGGCGGTGCTAGTGCGTATGGCAGCCGGAGGGAGAGGAGCGGCAATGGTGGTGGTTGTCCCGGGGTCGACGTCGGTCTGGAGATGGAGATGATGGTGGTCTTGTTGCTGGTAGGCCTGGCGGTACTCTTGGTCGTACTCCTGGTCGTAGTCTTGCTGGTAGTCCCTGTAGTACTCGTCGTCCTCGTCTTCGTCTTCGTCCTCGTCGTCTAATTCCTCGCGGATGGTGCTATGCCGCAACGGCGATGGATGTGGAGAGGCCCGAGATGAGGCAGATTGTGTATCAGAGTCTGGCAGGATCGACGCCATGGCTCCGGGCCCGCTGGCAGGTTGCGATGCGACGTCCATGATATTGAGCAGCGTCGTGGGGGGGTACCAGAGTACGAGCGCTAGCTGGCTGTCGGACGAGAAGATGGGTAGTACTGCTCGTATACGAAGAATGCCGTGGGCAGCAGCAGCAAGCGAGGTACGAGTCCAGTACTCGTCTGTACGAAGAGCAGAGAGGCCGGCCACCAGAAGCAACGGACGCTCACGACACGAGTCTTAACGCCGGTGGCAGGTTAAAATTGCCCATGAATCGGATCGACTGAAAGGGACGGTTGGCGAAGAGAGGCACGACGCAGGTCCAAGAAAAGAACAGAGCCGCTAACTCTACTCGTGATAAGGCCCCGGAGCAAGAGGGGGGATTTGGAGTTAGGCCCGTGTTAGTTGGACGACGGTGAGCCAAAGGCTGCTGGGAAAGGGGAGAAGCGAGGCTCGAAAAAGGCATCCAAGGCTGTGGGGCAGGCGATGGTTTGTGGAGGTTGCATTTCAATTGATTGCTCTAGTGCCTGGGGGACGGTGTAATGCAATCTACTGACCCCTGGAGGACCGTTGCTCTCCTACCTGCTATGTACTCTACCGCATTCCGTCTGGTCTTTTTTAGTTTCTTTTGTAATGGGTATGGTGAACATGATATGATGTGGATGGATGGATGGATGGATGCGCATGAGCATTAGTACTAGTATTAGCGCCTCTTCATCATGTTCCATCTCATCACTGCTCCGTCCTGATTGGCGAGCCATCAGCGACGCCATCATCTCACGATAGCCAGCTGATCCGATAGCATATGTACATACATAGTATGCATGCACGTATGCGCCCAGTCCTCCATCGCCCCCGGCTGACGGGGCATTTCGGCTACTCGAAGCGCGCAATCAAGCAAGCATTGGATTTTTGCCAAAAATAAACGCCCAATTGGCCGAGTGCACAGCCTGATGCCACTTTTCCGCCTCATGTTGCAAGCTCAGCACAGTCTCTCTGCCCCCAAAGAAGCAAATAAGGAGGTCCAGTCGAATTGCGCACGTTGGCGAGGCTCCCTGAAGCCAGGGCCACACCATTGATGATTTCGCCCCGGTACCTGCGCTAGCGCTCCTTGGCCAGGGGAAAACAGCGGCCGCTAGTTGGCTGCTCTGTCCAGAGGCCCTGACTGACGCGAAACATGGAAGCATCAAGGTAATAGGTACCTAACGGTTGAAGCTTTCACGGGCACAGGTACAGGTACAGCTGGGGATTCGGCGGGGCCCGTCTGTCCTGTATGTGCAGCACAGCAAGTACATGTACATGGGCGAGCCGGATCAATTTCAGCCGCCCCTTGCGCCGGATATGCGTGCAAACGAACGATAAAGGAGCGACATTGGACGCAGCTGGCATGCAAGCAAGCCATTGGATCCATCTCACCGAGTTTCTCTATAGGTACCTTAGTACTATAGGTACCTAGGTCGTTCCCGGTACATACATCAATACAAGCACATGCTCGTACGGGCAAAGTGCCGCTGGAACACAGAGTTTGGGCTGGTGTGTTAGCGCCCTGT
Source organism: Trichoderma pleuroti (assembly GCA_001721665.1). Taxonomy (NCBI): domain Eukaryota; kingdom Fungi; phylum Ascomycota; class Sordariomycetes; order Hypocreales; family Hypocreaceae; genus Trichoderma; species Trichoderma pleuroti. Next base: position 27,744 of record MDJU01000412.1, read on the forward strand.
CTTGCATGCGCCACTAGCTGCAATGCAATGCATGCAGGTACCAGTCCGGACAATGTGCTGCATGGGGGCACCGACTCTTGAAGCCGTCAATTGCAATTGGGTGGATGTACATTTGATGGTTCAATGTTGCACCTGTAAAGTATGTACATACCACGGGGAGCCCTTATCTCGCCTGCAAAACCTCAATCCCCGGCGTTAATGCGGCCAGCCGTCAGCAAATGCGTAGCGCGTATGCACAAGCATCTTCAGGCTCTACAAGGGCGAGTGCTAGTACATGTACTTGGTTGCATCGGATCAATTGTGTGATTCAATTGGCTGCCCGCCGTTGATGCTACATGTACCTTTTCGCTTCTCACCTTTGGTGGCGGGCCATGCAATCGACTGGCTGGGAACAAGACAAACTCCAGCTTTGCCGCTCAGGAATTGATTTGGTCATCTTCACAAGGGCCACTTAAAACCAACCAGGGCAAATCAAGCCATCTTCCATGTTCGAGGCGCCTCACTGCGCGCCTGGTGGCCTCTGCGCGATCGCATCCCCTAGCTCAGCAGATGGGCGTTGCTTAGCATTTTGCCAGTGCGCAATTTCAGGACGACCACAATCATACTCCGTACAGCTTGACGCAAAGGCTTCAGTGTAATTAAGCACGTATCTGCCCTCGGACACGCATTTCGCACTGATCCCCTGACACGCTTCCCCCCTCCCTACAAGAAAAGGGTGCATCAAACCACCTCTATCAATATTCATTGAGCGTGAGAAGTGATTCTCAGCCCGTCAGTTGCCCAACCAAGTGACCCCGTCAAGTCAACCTGCAGCGGCGTTGTCCGTCCAAACTCAACCTCCAGCTCCTGTTGGTCATGACAAGAGTTCTAGGTAGTTAGGGATCGTTAGTCAGTTGTCCAGTTGGGCAAGGTTAGCATCGTAGGTGGTGGCATTTTGGTTCCAGTTGGGGCAAAATAGTAAGATTACTACAGCCTTATACGATCGCCGGGCACTTGACTGCACTTCCACTTTACCTCTGATCAACTCACTCAATCATCTTGCCTATCTCACAACATCTTCAGCACGTATTCGCGATATTCTGACCGTT